>QANX01001334.1:0-136396 GCA_003254975.1 Ochetophila trinervis
TATCGTGTCTTATCGTGACCCATCGTGTTAACGTGTTCCAACCTATTTCAACCCGTTTTCTTATCGTGTCTTATCGTGTGACACTGATATCAATCCGACCCGATATCGCTGACCCAAATCCATAAATTATCGTGTCGTTTCGTGTCGTATTATCGTGTCGTGTAACATTTTGCCAGATCTGGTCAAGCATAATCACATTAGCACATTCACATCAGCACAGCACTCGAGACCAATCTAGTACATGCCCTTTAAAAGTCACCCTCTCGCGCTTAAAGCTCAGCTCTATTACATGTCAATGGTGTGTCGACTATTAGATTGTTTCCTCCAACATATGGGGGCAAAATTATAGCTTCTTTATGCCATTTCTTTTTCAGTTGCATTGTTATCAAAGCCATGTAATCTATGTTTATGGTAATTTATGTAAACTAATTTTTTTTATACAAGTATTTATTATTTTTGTTTTATTTCTTCTTTATTTCGCTTTTTTTTTTGTCATTATTTTTATTCTTTTCATTTTTTTCTTTGTTCTCTTTTTTTTTTTCAAAGCTTCGTGTTTCTTATTATTTTTCTTATTGCATATTATTTTTATTTAAACATTATTAATTTTTATTTTTCAACATTAAATTTTAATATTCTATAATTTTAGATTATGTAATAAATTATCAATAATAATAATAATAAATTTTAAATATCACGGATAATAGAATTAATTTTTAAAACTACTTGAGTAAAAATATGCAAATTTAAAAAAGTAAATTTAAAATATAATTTTTATTATTATAATTATTTTTTTTACCTAAATTATAATAGAATACACAATTATTTAATTTATTTAATTTTCTTCACTTATTCATTTAAAAAATAATAATACAATAATAATATAGGCTAGTACGATTTTGCACCAAACGTTGTATAGTAAAAATATAAGCTAATACAATGCAAGCTAATAAGATACATGCTAATACAAAGCAGCTTATCAAATGAGCTCTACATGCTAATTCAACACAAATTAATGTTATATAGATTAATACAGTACTACACATGAAACATACATTTAGGGCTCGTTTGGTGACATGTATAGAAATGTATTATTTAAATATAATGTATTAATTTTAGTTAGTATTGTATTTGGTGTTAGTTTCGTATAAGATTATATAATACACTTTAACTTTTTTAATACAAAATATGATGTATTACTAATACATCAAATTTTTTTTGTATGAAATAATACACCTCATCATTTCTTTTTTTGCATATGTAGATTTTTCTATATATATTTTTATTTTATTTTTTTTCTTCTTGGGGCATATCCACTGTCAATTTTTTGAGTTTTTTTTATGCTTTATTTTTTCCGCTAGTCAAACATTAAATTTGTTTGTATTGAAAGTATATATTCTTTTATATTGTCATTTTAAATTTTATTTGTAATTTTCATTGTTTTGTCTGTAATATTTGTTAGCCTAGCTTAAAAATAAGAGAGTGAAAGTGAAATCCACAATGTAAGTTATATTTACTATTAATTTATTTTTAATATTTTTAGAAGTCACCAATGATAACTATTAAAAATTAAAAACTTTAATAAAATTAAAAATTAAATATTGAAAGCTTTGTAAAAGTTAAAAATTAAAATTTAAAAGCTTTAATAAAAGTTAAAAATTAAATTTTTAAATTTTAATAAAATAGGCCAATAAAATAATATACTATATCAAACATCATATTATATATACATTTTAATATAATTTTGCACCAAACACCTGAGATGTATTATATAATACATTACAATACAATTCAATACATTACAATACAATCTAATACAATACAACGTACTAAATGAGCCATTAGATCATGTTTGATAAGTTGTATTGTATTATATTATATAGCTAATACAATATTTAGCTTTCCACATGTATTGTATTAATTAATAATACAATACTCAGTTTTTAATACAATATAGAGTGCATTACAATTATATAAAAAAATACTATATATTAGCTAGAACAATCTAAAATTGGTGAAAACGAGTGTGATGGAGGGAATAAAAAATAAAAAATAAAATTTTAAAATAAAAATTAAAAATTAAAAATGAATAATAAATAATAATTGTTAATTAATAATTAAAAGTAAAAATTAAAAACTTAAGATTTGAAATTTAAAATTTAAGATTAAAATTTAAGATTTAATTAAAAATAGTTTAACATAATAAAATGTAATATACCAAACAAAGTATTGTTATATAAATTTTAATACAATTTTATATCAAACACATAATACATATTATACTATACATTACAATGTAATATAATACAATATTACTCAATCTAATATAGTACAATACCATACAATATATCATACCAAATGAGCTCTTAGTTCTTATATTTTGTTTCCTAAGGTGAAAATATAGTGTCACCAAAGATGCATTTCCACACGTGTGGATAGTAATTCTCTTCCAAATTCAATGCGGTTGACCCAACCGATACTTCAACTGGCATGCAAGGCTCACAGAAATTGCAACCCTTCTCCCTTTTCCGTCTTTCATATTTTTAATCTTCGTACCAAACATAGGCTAAGTAATAATAATATAAATATCCAAGATCAGAAAGAGCGAGAGGATGTCCTGCAGATGAGTTTGTTTTATTGTTTGTTACAGTAATTTCAATTTTGTTTATGTATTACAACCAAAAAGACTATTACCCAAAAAAAAAAGGAAAAAAGAAAAGAAAAAAGAAAAGTCAAAAAAGAAAAAGTTGACCATAAATTGTTCCTTAAACCCTATGGTTGTTCTCTTAAAAACCATTACGTCTTGATCACCCATTGACCCCGTCCAGGTATGCAATGTCAACCACTGTGCAGTGATTGACATTACACTTTTTATCCTTTTGAATCTTTTATATCTTCATCTATCTGCCTCTAGGGTCATTGCTTTCTTTTTGGTTGGAAGTTTTAAAGTTCCTCTGGATGGAGATTTTTTTTTTTTTCCTTCTCCAAATTCCAGTCCAACCAGTAATTGATATTCACTTCATTTAAAAAAGAAAAAGTTATATATTATTATTTTTTTATTTACTTGAGTTTAATTTATTTGCTCATCTTTTTAAATAATGTGATATTTTATCAATAGTGGACACAGATGGAGATAAAGATCTAAATCTCCTTCCTTTAATTTTCTATCTTACCATTTGGGTTTTTAACTCCCCCAATTTTCTTAATATTATTACTATTTTATTTCCTAGTTTTATTTATGTTCTTTTAAGCCTAGGTTTTTGCTTTTCCTCTTTGTGAGGTTGGTTTTTGTTGGTCCTTCGGGATCTCTTTTGTTCCATTTTTTTTTTTTATCTTTTTTAATAAATTTGTGGAACCTATTGGATCTCCACAACCTTATCTGGTTATTTTGTTGTTAGAAACAATCTTACTATGGAAAAAAATAAATTGAACCAAACAAGAGTTTTCTCAATTTTCTTCCACCTATCATTCTCTATATTGTAGAACAGAAGAATTTAAAGCTAAAAATTCAAGAAAAGAAAAATCAGGAAACATACCAGCTTACATACACCATTACTCAATAACTTTCTCATGGATATAATATTGAAAAATTAAACAGTTTTCTTCTTAATTTTTTTAATTTTGCTTTTTTGTTTTTTTCCTAAGGCGAAAATACATTATCACCACGATGCATTTCCACACCTGTGGATAGTAATTCTCTTCCAATGCCAATGCATTTGATCGAACTGAGACTTCAACAGGCCTGCAAGGCTCACATAGATTGCATTTTGAGTTGCATGTCGCTAGAAATGACCCTCTCATAGATTTTCCAGCTCTTCCTTTAGATGGCTCTGGGGCATCTGTTATTGGCATCCCAATGGCCTATACAAGAAGTTTATACAATTTTCTTTTTATTGAATAATTTATGAAATTTCCTATTTGCTTTATTATGAGGCTCATAATGTAATAAAGATGGAACAGAAACTCACAGTAAAAGGTGCTTGAGATCTTGCTATTGACTGAATTGTGCAACAATGAATGAGCATAGTGGTCACCATCAGATAGAACATTACTACTACTGTTCTTGCTTTCGCTTTTTGTTGCATTTCTTGAGGCAAATTGTGAGGTCTGGTAAATCAGGAAAAAAGAAACTAAATTTACCTAAAACGGAAGCCAAAGGAGTTTAAACAGGTTAAATAATAAGATCTAGAGAGACCTTCTTTTGCTTTACCTCCATAGAATAGGAAGCTTTAAATCCTCCCCATGTTTAAAATCTTAATCCAGTTAGTGTGATATTGAATTGGTCTTACAAAAGAAGTAGGTAACAGGGTAAGTATGTATTGTTGGAGGGTGGTTGAAGCTTTAAGGTAATCTTACTATAATTGACTATACCATACAACAGTACAGATACATATATCTTATAATAGTATCAATAGTGACTATTCTGCATAGCAAACTACATAAATTTAATAACCCATTTTTAGCCTTGGACATTATAAATATGTAATAAAGCCTTCCTAAATACAAACCATATCTATTACTTTTTTATCACTAATCCAGATAGCAAACATTAATATTGATGCTGCTGCTGAAGTTAAAATGATGCAAATCCCACATCACTTTTTCCATCCTTCGCAAGCCTCACTTTGAAATGGTGCTTCACTTGGCGCTCACTTGGAGAACCAACTAGAAAACTATGCTTTCCAGTCACCAACTTCCTCTTCCCTTCACTATCCACAAGGTTTAATGCCTTGCAAACATCAACTTTCACTGATACAAACTCTGTTTTCCCTTTCCTCACCTCTGTCTTCTCGAAACGGACAAGCTGTACATTTGGACCGCCAGTTACATCCTCTGAGCTTGCTGGCTTCCAAAACACCAGCACCACATGGGATCCATCTCTCTGTCCGCTGTTCCTCACGCCAATAACAACGTCGAATGTTAAGTTTTGGCAGTTTATGGTTGAGATATCGATTGCTTGTCCCTTAGAGACACGGTTTTGTTGTTCGATGTTGGAGTTGGAGGACAGAATGTTATGTGTGCTTGGATTGGAAATTGATTTGATGAGTATTATGGAAGGTGCAGATTTTATGTACTTGGAGAATACTGAATAGCTTAGACCGTGGCCGAATTCGTATAGAGATTTTCCAGTGTAGAATCGATAGGTTCTTCCGGGGAAGTTGGTACTAGTGTTGGCTCTCATATTCATGTCTGTCATTGGCACTTGATCTGAGTATTCTTGTGGATACCATGTAAAAGGGCTTCTTCCACCTAACAAGCAGATTGCTTATAGAAATTAATGTATCATGCTCAAAAAAATTACCTTGAAATTTTCTGACTTAACTTTCCAAAAAACAATAAAAGCAGAATGAAAAACCTGGATTGTAATCTCCAAATATGACTTGAGCTATTGCTTCCCCACCATCTTGTCCTGGATATCCTACCCATAAGATTCCTCCAATTTTACTCAAATTTTTAGCAAAAGAAATGTCAATAGGACCAGCTGACATAATAACGAGGATCACTCTTCCATTGGTAGCATTAGTTACTTGCTTCACAAGCTTCTCCTGAAATCCTGGTAATGTCAAGTTCTCTCTGTCTAGCCCTTCTGCCTCAATAGATTGATCAAGCCCCACCACCACAACCACAACATCGGACGTAGCCGCGGCCTTGGCTGCCGCCTCAATGAGGCTCTCGTCAGCGCACTTTACATTACTGCAACCGGGCTCATATTTGATGGCCGGAATATACTTCTGCAGCCCTTGTAAAGGGCTAGTGTAGCCACAAGGTATACCAGCATAGTTGCTTATCATAACAGTAGTGGCATTAGCATTAGGTCCTATAATAGCAAAGTTTTTGGTAGAATTTGGAGATAAAGGGAGAATTCCATTGTTATATAGCAATACTATCCCCTGCTTTGCAGCATCAAGTGCCAAAGCTTTATGATCACCTGTGCATACATCAGCAGGGCCGAGATTCCCAAACGGAAGCAATTTGGGGTTCCCGTCGAAGAAGCCGAGTCTCAAAAGGACTATGTAGTTGTATATTAAAGCTTGGTCTACAATGGATACTTCTACTTTTTTCAAGTTGACAGCATTTGCTGTATACTTTCCAAGATACGCCCCACAGTTCATGTTTAAACCTGTATGATAATAGTCAGATATCAACATGTAAATGTTTGATCAATTTTTTTATAGTTTCGAAAACATTAGAAATTAGAAAAAAAGAAAAGAAAAAAAGAGGGTTAATTAGAACTTGTTTTGTAGAAACCTGCTTTCAAAGCAAGGGCTACTGCATCCTCTGGTGTTGCAGTGTAATTTATGGATTTGTAATATACTTCTATCGAGTCGCAATCCGAAACAATGTATCTGCACATAAACAACCAGAAAACGAGTTAGCAGGACAAAAATACTATAAAATCTAAGTACATCAGATCAATTTTGGTCATGATTCTTGAAGTTTAGAACTTGATTTGTTAACATTAAGATAATAAATTTGAAAACAAGAAGTAAAATAAAATAAAGTTACCCATCTAGACCCCACTGGCCTCTTACAATCCCTTTGAGTAGATCAGGGTCAGCACAAGTTGGAATTCCGTTGACCCTGTTATATGAACACATAACACTACTGACATGTCCCTCCAATACACAGCTTTTAAATGGTGGCTGATATGTATCTTCCAAATCCTGCTTTGTCACCTGCAACATTAACATAAACTCTGAAAATCAAATTTATTTTTATTCATCCTATGTTCCGATCCAATATGATTACTGAATCACAACTCAGTACCATTGTTCTGATAAGAACACAAACTTAAGCACAACACGTGAAAGAAGAAATACTTTTGACCAGGACCTCACAATCTTATACCATTGTTCTCATAAGCTCGAACTTGTGAGATGTGGACTGAAATTATGTTATATAAAATGTTAACAAAGCATGTAAGTAGTACCTTTGCATCAAAGTGAAATCGATCGACGCCTTTCCATTGATCAAGATCATAAGCAGTATAATGCTTGCAACAACTCGAAACCTTCAGCTTATTTCCTATAGTGGTATTGACTTCGCGATCAATTTCTTGCAGACCCTTCACATAATTCACTGCATACTCTGATACAACAAGAGGATCCTCCCCTGGCGTTTCTTGGCCGCGACCCCATCTGGGGTCTCGAAACACATTCACATTAGGACTCCAATATGTCAACCCGGCTAAACCCACATTGTACATTGCTCTAGCCTCGGTTGACACAGTTTGCCCCATTTTGTACCACAGGGATGCATTGAAACTTGCAGCGGATAAGATTACTGCTGGGAAACTAGTGGCACCGGGCACGGTGGCATTGAAACGAGTACCGGGACCGACGTTTGAGACCCCGTGAAGTGCCTCGGACCACCATTCGTATGCGGGCACGCCTAGCCGGGGAATGCCTGCGGAGCCACTTACTAGCTGTTTCACCTTTTCTTGTAGAGTCAGGCGAGAAACTAAATCCTTGGCTCTGTCCTGGTAAGATAAGGAAGTGTTGCAAAAGGGGAATTTAGATGTTGCCGAGAGAGTCTTGTCGCATGCATATTTTTGAGCTGAAGAAGGGACTACTAGAAGAAGTGAAAGGCAAAGAGATAAGAGCATTTGGTACTTCATTTGGTAGCTAAGCTAAGATAGCCTAATTTCTCTGTAGTTTTTTGGGTTTGAGAGATATAACAAATGCAGGTATTTTTGTGTATTTATAGCAAATGGAAAGATTGGCCTGAACGCACTCTGGACCTGCCATATTACACTAAAATAGGATGGTTGCTTGAGGATTGAGAAAGAGATTGTTAAGAATCATATCCATTAGTACTTCTTTTTCCTGCTTTAGTATCCATAAGTATTTATTTTCCCTGTTCTAGAAGGAAATGAATTTTTACATTGCACCAAAGGATATTATAGGAACATGAAACTTTGATGCTTAAGCAAAGCAAAAGCTTCTTTTTCTCCTAGTGGAACACAGTAGGTTGCATGGACCAACAAACCAAAGCAAAATCATATTGCTATAGTATGGTCCAAATTATTTCCATGAAGGATAATATTAATTACCATACACCTTAAGCATAATGCTTCTCGAAGATAATATATATATATATATATATATATATATATATATCAATTTTATTATATAACGTGTGCATGCCCAAACTATAAAATATGTGCACTTTAAATTACATGTATCTGCCGATATATATTACATAATTTACATGTAATCGAGTAATATAATTTATGCAGATTACATGTAAAAAACTTTGCATACATTTTATCGCGTGGGCATTCAGTTTTTTATAAAAAGTGTGCATGTCCAATTTTAAAATGTGCACATGAAATTATATGTAATTTTAGGTACATTTCTAATCCCATAGTTTATATGTATTTGGGTAATATATTTTTGAAAATTACATGTAATTTCAAACGTGCATTTTATAGTGTGAACATGCACAACTTTTATAACAAAATTATATATATATATATATATATATATATCACATATATGATAATTTCTTTAGTTTAAAAAAAATTGTGAGTTTAATATTTAAAATATCTAATAAATTCGAATTAATAAAATTGTATTTGTACAAGACCTCTATTAGTGGAATTTTACGTTATTATATGACACATTCCGTCAAATGTGATTATTATTATCATATAGTATTGTAAATTTGACTTGATCAAAGTGTGATCATAATTCATAATTAAATTGCTTTTTTATTTTTGGTGAATAATTAAATTGCTTTATCATGTTGCCATATCAACAAGTATATTCATATTCCAAGCAAGCCACATGAATAAGTGCGTGAGAGAGAGAAACGAGACAGTCAATGAAGAGTGCCTTCCAAGACAGTTTTGACGAAAAGCAAGATTAGGAGGAAGCCTACGAAAGTACACGTAGCTAGCTATATATATGCCATGTAAAAGATAAAAGGTATTGTCTTTATGAGAATTTCTTTAGTGGATCTTGAGCGGTTTATATATTGAAATCTTTTAAAATTATTAGAATTATGAATCCCAATTTATATATTTTGATTTATATATTATTTAATATAAACAACATTATTTATTATAAAAAATATTATTCATTATAAATTAAAGTTATTTATTATAAATAAAATATTACACATAATAAATTAATATTATTTATTATAGACAATATTATTTATTATAAAAAATATATTGCTTAAAAATAAAAAATTCATGCTAGGAATCTCCTGTTATACAGAGGTTCACTGTAGTTTAACTTTGTGTTTATAATGAAACTCTCTTTTATTACATAATTTTTAAAAAAATAATATTTATTATAACGAATAATACTTTTTTATAATAAATAATATAATCTACAATATATAATATTTAATTTTATTTAAAATAAATAATATTATTCAAATATTTTATAATAAATAATATTATTATTACTACTAATATTTAATTTATATATAATATATAATATTTAATCTATAATAAATAATATATTTTTTTAAATTTCAATGAAAATTATCGAAGAAAAAATTTCACTAAAAATTCCCTTGTACTTGACAGGTTCCTTTAAAGCGAAGCCCTTTAGGATATTGGGAGACTTTTCAGGCAGCAACTAGTCAACCAGTTAAACTTTTTCAAGCTTTGGACTCAATTTTTAAACTTTTTAGAAGTTTTTACAATATCAAACCCAACTACAACACCCACAAAGGTAAATTGATTTTTTTTATTTTATAAAATAATATTGTTAAAGTGCATATTAATATATTTGAATGATGTGTATGTTTAAAATTTTATTAAAATGAAAACAATAAAGGAAAAAAAGAAAAAATCAAAAAAAGAAGATTAAAGATGACAGTATCTGCCTCGCCCAAACATCGGGCGGTGTGTATTTGTTGAGCAGTGTAAGGCTAGTTGGGCGGTGTGAACCCTGCCCATAAAATGCAAACACAGTCTAACATTTGCACACACTGTCCAACGTTTGCATTCAAAGGAGATGTGTATAATTTTTGGGTGGTTTGAACCATTGCCCAGAAATTGCACACACTGCCCAACATTTGCACAAATCTCCCTTACTTTGGGTGTGTGTGCAAATGTTGGACGGTGTGGCATGGTTTCACACCGAGCAACTAGTCTCATACTGCCCAAAGTAAATGTGGTGTGGACAATAAAATTTGGCAGTTTGTGGCACTTTATTACTGCTGCTAACCCTAAAAACAACAAAAATTCTCAGGGTACATGCAAGTGATAGTTTAATGTTTCAATTACAGTCAAATGGCCATGACTCTGGTACAAATCTCAAATGATAGAAAATGGACATATAATCAACTGAGCATGTGGGTTCATGAAAATGTATAAATGAAGGCCGTTTACATAAAAAAAAATGTCTATACTATGTGATTTGAAGGATGAAGTTATAAATCTTTAGGTTTGGACCAACGAGAATGGGATCTGGATTTGAAGTTTTTCTTCGCACTTAATGTTTCGATGTGTCATTGCAGTAGTGATAGAGAAGTGACAATCTTTAGTGAAACGCTAATTATCAACCCACCTTTCTACAAGTCTCCATTGTATGTTGATAAAGTTAAGCATGTGGTAGTTCTTCGTATGCCATATTTTAAGAGTTTCCTTCAGGCAAACACTATATATGCATGCTTGTCATCTGATAGCGGTAGCAACCATTTTTTCTTCACACATCCTGCCCCAGGATGGACTAGCTGAAATATAGACGAGTCTTCAATAGTGCAAGTGTCTACCACTACATTGCCAATTTCAGAAAATCATGTGCTAGAAACACGAGTACCAGAAACTCAACTCGATGAAGATCTGGGTTTGAACTTTTTTGATAGTGATCGTATACATTTTGACTTTTTTGGACATGATTACAATTCTTATTGCGATGTGCCACATGGAGAGGATTTTCTCAATGACAGTGATGACGATGATCGAAATGGACATGATGACGATGATGATGTTCCACTTGATGACAATGTCGAATAGGGTGTTCCGCAAGCACACAATGTTGAACACGGTGATGATATTTGACATCAACATCTTTTTGTTAACAGTATGCACGGTGATAGTCCACTCGATGTTACCCTCGAGGTTGATGAACCTGTGTAGAGCGAATCCCCTGAGGTTTCACATTTAGCTTATGGTTTTTATGGTTTGCCTCTTTTTCAAATCTCACCTACTGAGGTTGACTCATCAAGTGCTGTGATTACAATTGACAGATACCAAATGTATGCAAGTAAAAAAGATATGAAAAGGATGTTGATATTCATGCAATCAAGAATAATTATGAGTTCAGGGTGAAAAAAATCTGACACAGGACGATTTGATGTTGTATGTGTTGATAACAACTGTACATGGAAACTTCATGCAATCCCAATGTCCAGAACTACATATTGGAAAATCAAAGTGTATGTCTCGACTCACACTTGCAATTTAGACTTTAAGCATTGTGATCATCGATAAGCTAGCAGTTTGGTCATTGGATAAATGTTCTAATCAAAGTTTACTACTACTGGACGTCAATTCAAACCAAAAGATTTTATTAAGGATGTACGTAGAGTGCTCTAGAAAAACATGAACTATGGTAAGGCTTGGAGGGCTAGAGAATATGTACGAGCGAATGCCCATGGGACTCCGGAAGAGTTGTATGCAAAGTTACCACTATAGTCTGCTTCTTTGAAACAACCAATCCATGCACTTTCACTTGCATCTAGATGGACTCAGAAAACATATTCAAATATTATTTTATGGCCATCGGAACTTCCATTCGAGGGTTTCAATACATATGGTTTGTGGTCTCTGAGGATGGAACACTTTAAAACATAAATATGGCGGTATTTTGTACATTGCAACTTCTTTAGATAGGAATGAACTACTTTATCCATTAGCATATATGATTAGACTAAGTGAGAATGTGCATCCTATTTGTGGTTCTTCTTGAGGTTCAAAGATGCATATGGAGACCTCAAAGATCTAGTATTCATAATCGGTAGACATCCAACTTTCGCAAGTTCAACATGATCAGTTTTTCCCAACGCAACACATGGATACTGCATGTATCACTTATGGAAAAATATGAAGGCTAAATACTGAGAATCGAACATCATATTTGGAAGAGTATAAAAATTTATTACTACTTAGCTTCCAGAGCGTACCTAACCGAAGGATTTGTAATTTATATGGGGCATTTGGTTGAGCTGAGTAGAGAATGCTATCACTATCTCATGAAAGTGAATCTAGAAAAATAGGCCCGTGCATAATTTAGGAGTCATAGGTACAATATAATGACCACCAATATTGCTGAGAGCATTAATGCTAAACTCAAAGACTCTAGATTGGAGCCTCCATAAACAACACCGCTACACTCATTATGGAGGCGATGAATGTGATACGTGAAAAACATTGACAAAATGCCCCTTCTCTATACATAATTGATGCCGGCTTATATGAGTTTGAGGTTCAAGGGAGCGATCTAATTGGGATGGTCAACTTGCGAGACAAAACTTACTTATATAGAGCTTTCACGCTTGATAACTACTCGTGTGTACATGTCGTTAGTATTTGTAGGTTGCGGAACGTAAGTGTGTACAATCTATGCGATCCTTTCTACTCCAATCAGACCCTCTTTAATGTTTACTCAGAAACCATCCATCCATTGGGTGATCCAAAATAATGGCATGCATTTTATGCAGTCCTTGCTAGGGTTGTACTTCTGCCCAAATTTCATAGAAGGCTGGGAAAGCCTAGGGTTAATCGTATTCTATCTCAAGGCAAAAACTGTAACGTGAAAAAGTATAGATGGTGTAAGTGTACGGGTCATAATATGACAACATGTTCATTCATTGTTGCACTTGATAGCAACACCGGGAGACCCCAAGGATCTCAATGTCAAAATGATCCGATGGAGCTAGGTACTAGTACTCAAAGATGAGCAATGTATTGAACTTGCACAATTTTTGTAACAATGATATAATAAATATAATTTTTTTGTATTAATCATGTTTCCTTTCCATATATTTTGTAAAACCCTAACAAAGATCTAACCAAAATGTTTAATTTACAATTTAGCTCCCTAAACTAAATTCCTGCACAAATAGCTCCACAACATACTTTTCATGCATGTGACTGATTTCATTATGCAGGATTTTTGGTGGTACCCATCATAATTTTTTTCAATCCATCTCAACACAAACATGTTGCAATCCCCATTACATGAACAATGTTCTTAATGTTAGTTTAGGGCATGAATAAAACATGTTGTTTTTAGTTATCAAAATAATAAGGATACATACTTTCGAGATGGATTGTTGTGCCAACGGAGCATCCACCACCTTGATCATGAAAGACTCTACCAATTAGTCCAAATCTGGGCTATTTTTACTGATGTCGAACACCTTCAATATCCATGGGTTCACAATTTTGAGGCACTTGACATTCTCTAGCTGCTTCTGGCCATTTAAACTGTGAAGGTTAGGGTTGTATAGCTCTACGACGCTCATTGAAAGGTTGATTCACGCTACAAGTTAGTGGATGTTCTTGTAGTTCATAGGCAAGTATAACTGCACATATAAAGCAAATGTTTTAGTTGTCTAGGGTTTAACAAATACATTGACGAGAAAAGCAAGCACACTTACACAGTATGAAATACATTAACATGATAGGGGACGCACGAAGCTCGATAGCAGTGTATATCTAATTTACATACCACATAGCGATGCTTTGTTGTAAAACAATAAAGCACGACAATATTATTTTTATTGTTAACTTTCAATTGGCAATAAAGGTCATACATTTGTGCACTTACCCAAAAGATGCTATCTAACATGGCACACTACTCTGGAAAAGCTTCAACATGCATGTACATCCGCCTGCACATGTTGAAAAGACATCAATTTGCTGCAGTAATTACCAATATAAGTATGGGACAAACATATATGTAAATAAATATACCAATTGAATTGACATAAATTGAATTATAATATTATACTTACACTGGACGTGAGCCATCTAGTAAATGCCATAATAGGGTACAAAAAACTCCGGTATACCGTGTGGTATTAGACACCCATAGTTGCATTAGACTTCAACAAAAAATACCAGTCTGCGAAGCACTTAACCACATCCTATAGAGGCTTTCATGACGGCTCTAATTTCTCCTTGGCCTTCCATCCTTAAATGTTCACCCATGGACTCTTTGTAATGTCCGAGGGCTTGTATGCGTGGCCTTCTAAACTATGTGCTCCTTTGAGAAGCTTGGTTAGCTTTTCCCAGTTAAGCATATCGTCAATGTCATAATGAATCGTGTACGCCACCGGCTGGGAGTCAATAATCGTTAATGTCATTGAATTTTCCACCACATGAGTAACCAGTGACGGTGTAGATGGATCGCAGACTGTGAATCGTGCTATGGTGATGGTGGTGGAGGTGACAGATCATGGGGTGGTGGTGCGTGTAGGGGGTGGGGTGGTGGTGGTGGAGGTGAAGGATCATTCGGTAGTGGTGGGGGAGAGGGTGAAGGTGGTGGTGGTGGTAGAGGTGACGGATCATGCATTGAACCCTGCATCAGAACAAAGGTATCAAGCGTTAGATTAATTGGTTATAATTATTAATAATGAAACATATTAAAAACTATTTTACACCTCATGGGTTAGCTTTACCAAAATAGCAACACAAAATTCGTGGAGCTTCTACATCTTTGCCTGCATAGTGTCTAACTGGTGCTCGATTTCATGCATACATTTATCTATGCCATTTATATGATGCTCTACACCATTTAAACAATATTCGATGTGATCTAGATGCCCACCGATAATATTCGTCTGTTAAACATACAACACAATTATTTAAAAAATGGCAACAAATTTAATAATTACATAGAAATATAATAGAGAGTAAGGAGAACTCATAGTGGTCATTCGCATTGTTGCTTCAGTAGCAGGTCCAACTATTGCTTCCAGAGCAGATCCTGCCATGTCAGTCGTAATTTCCACTAGGGGATTGTAGAGAATGTTCTTGATGACTATTTGATCATAGCACCAATCTTTCAGATGGCCTCGCCCAAAGATCCGTATATAGTCATTCTTCTGCTCATTTGGCATTGGATGTAATATCCAGTGTACATCGTACTACAACATAGACAACCATTGTAACTGAAGTACAAAAATATTGTATTTCTTTAAAACAAATATATCTTGTACTTACATTTTTCTTCCCAAATAAAATTTGTTTTGCATCCACCAATTTGGGATGAGTCCTTGATGTCCATCCCAAAATGCATGACATTGTTGAACGAAAAGCTTTGCAAGGCCAGTAGCCTTTTGGCTAGGGAATGTTCTTGTATGCCCACACCTGTAAAAACAACAAAAACAATATCCCTTAAACTATAATACTGCAATATATTAGTAAATGTATATGTATTTTTTAAAAATCAATAAAGGTTACCTGAAAAGCTAATGGGAAACCATTGATATCAATTGTTCCCAATTTGTTGGAAGGTCTGGGATGCTTGAAGAGACCCTGTAATACAGTGATAGTCTGGTCCCCATGAATACTTATTGAACTTGTCCAAATCCTTGACAAGTGTTATGAACCTCTCGTCGAGTTTGGATTTGCGCGGGAGTTCAAGAAGCCTGGGGTTCAAGAAATGCAACAGTACCATCTTCATTTCATCCTTGTCATCTTTGTAGTGACATTTCTCAAACAATTCTTCCAGTTTTTCTTCATCGATCAACAAGTTATTCTTCAAATATTTGGTATAGATATGATGACTTTGTATATCCTGAATACTGACTTTGATGTGGGCATCGAGCGTTCTTCTAGCAGGGATGTTCGTGATAAGGACATTACGTTGCCAAGTGGACCAGTGACGCCTTCTCGAGCTAAGAAGATCAAAGAAGGAATGCTTGGACTTGTGAAGAGAATTATGGATGAAGATCGATGCAAGTTTCCAAATGATTTGAACACTTTTTCGAGACCTAATGATGATTTAAGCATGATGTCCAAGCAAGGGATGAAGGTGGTAATGATGCTCGGGAGTTGCGAAGACGAAACAACATTATTTAAAAAATAAGCATCTTATAATGGAAGTTTCGTAATTTTAGTTATTTTCGGATTATAATGGCGGTTTCGTAATTTAGCTATTTTTGTATTTTATTTATTTACAGTTAGTTTTCAGCTTTAGGATTACTTTCTCAATATTTAATGGTTTAGATTGATTCTTGATCTAACCCTTATCCTTATATAAAGGAGGATAAATTCTTTTGTAATATATAATATAGATTTTTGATTTTAATGAATTGAAAGAATTTATTTTCTTATTGCTCCCAGGAGTGTTCGTGCAAGGTGAGGAATCAATTTCTTCTTCTTGTTGCATTAGGAGTTGAATTCTCTTATCAAAGTAGAAATACTTTGTGGCTATTGTTCTTCTCTTCCCTAGCATTCTAATCCACATTTTTAGATACAAGTTATCTAAGGGTTTGATATGGCTGGTTCTTGTTTCCAATTATTGTTACAATACTTTTTGTGTGTTTTGCGGTTTCGGATTCTTTAATCTTAGAGTTCCGCATAAATTGGTATCAGAGCATTGGTTAAGATAAGTACCTATCTATCTTTTATTTCAATTTTTTGCGTTCTTCGTTCATAATACTTTGATTCCCCCAAAAAAAAAAAAAACCCTAATTGCATTACCAAGCGCCTGGGGTAGCACCTGGGGTCACACCTGGGCGGGTTTGTCCTTAGGCATCTCAAAAAAAAAAAATCTGATTTTATTTTTTATTTTTTATTCTTTTTACTTAGGGTAATCTTTGCTTTTCATTACTCTAGTTATTATTTTTGCTTTTCTTTTTATCTACTTTCTTTCTTTGGTTAGGTTTTGAGATTGTGATAATTGCTAATTGTTTTTCTTGCTTTGATTTGTTGTGTTTAACTCTAAAGTGCAACTTGATTCTAGAGATTGTGAGTGGTAAAAGGCTTGAGTAGTGAGCACATTGAGGGTAAAAGCCAAAATTGTGTGAAACACGAGTGTCGTTACCATTAAAAAGAGTGAAACACGTGAGGGAGAGAAGTAAGGATTTTCCTTTTACTAATCTTGTCTTGTAGAAACTAAGATGTCAAGAAGAGAAGGAAAAGAAACCGCTTATTCATAGGAAGAGCACGAAAATGAGATGACACTGGACATGAAGCTCTCATACAAGGCCTTCACAGGAGAATTGTGGAGGTTAAACATGAGGATGGATGAGTTAAATGATAAGGTAAATGAAGTCTCTATGACCGCCAAAAATAACCCAAGGAGAGATGGTTCACGGACTAGAGATATAGAGCTATCAGTTTCTGAGAATGATGAAGTCTCAAATCATTCAATGAGGAGACGTCCAAGGAGGGAGGAACCAAGGGCTAGGAGACATGAGCCAAGAGAAAGGAGGGACGACAACATAAGTTCAATAAAGATGCAAATATAACCATTCAAGGGGGAGACATGACACTGAAGTATATCTGGAGTGGGAAAGCAAGGTTGAACTAATTTTGCTTGCCACAACTACTCGGATGAGAAGAAGGTAAGACTCGCCGCTGTAGAGTTTACCAATTATGCTTTGGTTTAGTTTGAACAATTATTGCAGACTAGGAGGAGATATGGTGAAGATCCAATTGTAACTTGGGGCGAGATGAAAAGGGTGATGAGAAGAAGATTTGTACCATCTTCTTATTACCGGGAGGTACACCAAAAGTTGCAGCGGCTCTCACAAGGAACAAGGACGGTAGAAATGTACCACAAGGAGATGGAGATGCTCCTAATTCGAGCCAACATAAATGAAAAATGAGAGGCTTCCATGGCTCTATTTTTAAGTGGACTCAATAGAGAGATTTCTGACACAGTGGAATTACATCCATATGTAGAGATACAAGACTTGGTGAACATGGCAATCAAGGTGGAAAAGTAACTTAAAAGAAAAGGGACTACCCAAAGCTTCTTAAATTCCAACTCTAAATGGAATTTAAAGTGGGAGAAACTTGAGGAGAAAAAGAAGAGCTTTGATTTCAAGAATAAGGATAAAAGTTCTAGAACACCTAAATGTACTCCTAATTCTTCTTCTACTACCACTGATAGGCATAAAATTTTAATATTTTTATGCCATTTTTGATATTGAATTTAAGCTAGTTTATGATTAATTTTTGATGAAAAATACTTAAAAACTATATTTTTCTATTTTTCAGTAAAAGAAAGACAAATGCTGGAATTACCGTATTTCTGCGCAACCTTTACTGAGAAAATCATATCTAGAGCCACACTTAGAATTTTTGTACGATTTTAGTTGTTAATGATTTCTGATTCAATGTGCTTCAATGATGAAAAGTTTCATTTCAAATGGTTGGGCCAATCAGTGCCAGTTTGATTTACAAATTCAACAAATTCATCAGGTGCGGCAGATTTACACTGTCTCGGGAAAATGAGGATTTGAGTGTCTTCCTGATGTCAAAATTATGCGATCAAAATATGAATGGAAAGCTAAGACACAGACCTAAAGTTTACAACAAAATAAATGGATTCGAAGTTCATTTGGTCACCCAAAGTGTACTTGGAATCTGCCTGATGGTCATTGAAGATAAAAAAGGAAAGTTCTATGCTTACTAAGACTAACATTGTGATTGGACTGCAATTTCACCACACATCAACCATGTTTCCGAATTTGCCACATCGTATGATACATGGAAGGCCAGATTATTCCAATTATATTAATTGGAATAATATCTAGACTAAAAGGAATTAGAGTTGCATATTAATTTGATTCTTAACAAGATAAGGAAAGTATCTCTATCCATAGTGTGAACATGAGACACAAATACATCATTACCCTTGAGGTAGCCAGCCATACTAGGGAAGATAAGAGTTGGAGATTGAGTTTACATATTATCTCCTATATTCTCTAGGTTTTAGAAGGGTTTTAGGGTTAAACCTCTTCTAAACATTTCCTATAAATACCAAGCATTGCTGAAGGGAAAACATGTCATTCTCCACCAGCCCTCACGGCTGGACGTTTTTTACAAGTCTCCTTCTTCTTTCTTCCTCATAGCAGCAAAGCTTTCTCTTAGGTTTTATTCAGTTTTTGCTCGTTAATTCATAGTAAAGTTGTGCTACACAAAGCAAAGTACAAGGAAGATTCGGCCAGCCATTGGAGGAGTCAAGCTTGCTACTTTGATCATAGTTTGGAGAAGCCAAGGATTGAAGATTGAAGAATAAATTCCAGCAGCCATCAACTATTGGATTTGATTCCTTTTCTCTTTATTTTCTTGCTATTTAATCTATGATATTTCTTTATTGTTTGATGGATAATTTAGAAATCATGTGTAACTAATTTTTCTATGAGGATTGTGATGTAACCCTATTACAAGTATTTAGTATTTTATGCATATTTAGTTTGATTCATGTTTTAAGGTTAATATTTCATTGTAGTTCTTAATGCTTTCCATGAAAAGGTGGATTGATTTAGTATTTATATTGACTTAGGGATAAGGAATATAAATATGGATGGGCAATGAAATACATGTTTATAGAAATATTGCATGCCTTAGTGACAACTTTAACAAGGTCTTATTGGGTTTGCATGTCTTAAAACTTAAATTTCTGTATTTACATTAGGGATAATTAAATATGTTGTGCTTGCTAGATTAGAATGCACTCAACTTCTAGTCATTTGTGGTTAAAGGGGGGTTAATCTATGAATCTATTTTGAATTAGAACTAAATATGAGTAATAGTGGTGAAATCGTGATCATTGTTCTTTAAAATCTGTGAAATCTTACTTGCTGCCTTGTCTTTCAAATTTAATATTGATTTCTTTATTTGCTGTTTTTAAATTCATGCTTGGTTACTCAACACACAATCATTCAACAAATACTCTTTTTAATTTTAATTTATTTAGTTAATAATAGGTTTATTTTCAATACTAGAGACGTTATTCCTCATGGGATCGATACAGGTTTTCTTAAAATAAAAACCACACTTTATTACTTGTTGATTCGTACACTTGCGATTTGATTAAAATATACCACAACAACCACTACTAGACATAGGGAGATAAAGTGTTTTAAATGTTAAGGGTTAGGACATATTGCTTCTGAATGTCCTAATAGGAAGACTATGTGTTTGAAGGGTAGTGAAATTGTTTCGGAGTCTGAGAATGATAGTGATAACGAGATGCCACCATTGGAGGATAATTCTAGTGATGAGAACATAGAGTATGCTATGAGGGGAGAATCTCTAGTTGTTAGGCGAGCCTTAAACCATAAGGTTAAGGAGGAAATTCTAGAGCAAAGGGAGAATATCTTTCACACTAGATGTATGGTGTGTGGAAAGATTTGTAGTTTGATAGTGGATGGAGGAAGTTGTGCTAATGTTGCTAGCACTACTTTGGTAGAGAAATTGGACTTGAAATGTGAGAAGCATCTTAATCCCTATAGGTTACAATGGTTGAATGACAGTGGGGAAGTGAAAGTAACCAAACAAGTGAAGGTTGCTTTTGAAATTGGAAAGTATGTTGATGAGGTGGTATGTGATGTAGTACCTATGCAAACCAGGCACATTTTGTTAGGTAGGTCGTGGAAATTCGATAGGAGAGTTGTCATGATATGCATAGGAATAGGTTTGCTTTTGAGTACAATGGGAAGAAGCACACCCTAGCACCTCTATCTCCAAAAAAGGTGTACCTTGATAAATTGAAGATGAATAAACCTACAAATGAGGATATGGGAAGTGAGACTAACAAAAAGAATGAAGGAAAATAGGCCATGAGAGAAAAGAATAACAATAAAGGCCCAATGGAGAGTCAAAACACTTGTGAGAAAAAGATGAGTGAAGTGAGGAGTGAAAAGACAAATAATTTCTATGCAAAAGTGAGAGATGTAAAAGGAGCATGCTTATGCAAGAGAGCACTAGTTCTTGTGAGGTTTAGGGAGTTTTTTTTTTCTGAAGCTAACCTTAACCCATGTTTGCCCAGTGTTTTTGTTTCTTTGTTGAAGGAATTTGAAAAAGCTTTCCCGGAAGAATTGCCCAAAGGATTACCACCAATAAGAGTCATTGAACATCAAATAGACTTGGTGCCTGGAGCGAGCCTTCCAAACCGACCGGCCTATAGAAGCAACCCTGAGGAGACGAAGGAACTTCAAAGGCAAGTGGATGAGCTATTGGCATTACGATATGTGAGGGAAAGCTTAAGCCCATGTGCTATACCGGTGTTGTTGGTTCCTAAGAAGGATGACACGGGGAGGATGTGCGTGGATTGCCGAGCCATCAACAAGATTATGATAAAGTATTGTTTCCCTATACCTAGGTTAGATGACATGTTGGATGAATTACATTGTTCTTGTGTGTTCACTAAAATAGACTTGAAAAGTGGATACCACCAAATTAGGATGAAACCTGGGGATGAATGGAAAACTGCATTTAGGACTAAGTATGGTTTATATGAATGGTTAGTTATGCCTTTTGGCTTGACTAATGCACCTAGTACCTTCATGAGACTAATGAACCATATCCTAAGAAATTTTATAGGGAAATTCGTGATTGTTTATTTTGATGATATATTGATTTATAGTAAAAATTTAGATGACCATGTAGAGCATGTTAGGGCAGCTTTAAAAGTTCTTAAAGAGGAAAAGTTATTTGCCAACCTTAAAAAATGTACTTTTTGCATTGATCGACTAATATTTCTTGGCTTTGTTGTGAGTGCACGTGGTGTTGAGATTGATGAGGAAAAGGTGAAGGCTATCCGAGAGTGGCCCACACCTAAGAGTGTTTCTCACGTAAGAAGTTTTCATGGACTAGCTGGGTTCGACTTATGGTCTGTGAATGACTTTTCTACCATAGCGGCACCATTGAATGAGATTGTCAAAAAATAGGTAGGTTTTAAATGGGGTAAGGACCAAGAGGTAGCTTTTCAGACTTTAAAAGATAAGTTATGTTCTGCTCCTATTCTTGTATAACCTAATTTTGACAAAGCTTTCAAAATTGAATGTGATGCTTCTGGGTTGGTATAAGTGCTGTTTTATTGCAGGAAAAACGTCCCATAGCATATTTTAGTGAGAAGTTGAATTGAGCTCAACTCAACTACTCGACGTATGACAAGGAGTTGTACACCCTTTTTCGTGCTTTGGAGGTATGGCAGCATTACTTGTTCCTGAAGGAGTTTGTGATTCACACTGATCATGAGTCATTGAAGCATATCAAAGGGCAAGGAAAGCTCAACAAGAGGCATGCACGATGGGTTGAGTTCATAGAGACCTTTCCGTTCGTGATTTGTTACAAGTAAGGTAAGGAGAATGTGGTAGCCGATGCTTTGTCATGGAAGTATGTCTTAATCACAACTCTTTCTTCTAAGCTCTTGAGTTTGGAACAATTAAAAGACATGTATGATATTGATGATGATTTTGGTGAAATATATGCTGCATGTGAAAATGGTGCTTTTCATAAATTCTATAAACATGAATAATTTTTGTTTCATGGACATAGAATTTGTGTGCCCAATTGTTCAATTAGAGAATTGCTTGTTAGAGAGTCACATAGTGGTGGTCTCATGGGGCATTTTGGTGTGCATATGACCTTAGATATTTTATCTGAACATTTTTTTTTGGCCACACATGCATAGAGATGTTGGAAAAATATGTATTGCATATAGATGGGCTAAGTCTAGGTCTATGCCACATGGTTTGTAAACCCCTCTTCCTGTGCCAACTGAATCATGGGTTGATATCTCCATGGATTTTGTTCTTGGGTTGCCGAGAACTAGGAAGGGTCGTGATAGTATATTTATTGTTGTGGATAAATTTAGTAAAATGGCTCACTTCATTACTTGCCATAAAACTGATGATGCAACAAATATAGCTAATTTGTTCTTTAGAGATGTAGTGAGGTTGCATGGGGTACCTAGGACAATAGTCTTTGATAGAGATGTCAAGTTCTTGAGTCACTTTTGGAAAGTTTTGTGGGGAAAGTTGGGTACTAAGCTTTTGTATTCTACTACTTTTCATCCACAAACCGATAGACAATAGAACTTTAGGTGCTTTATTGCATGTTGTAGTTGGTAAAAACTTAAAATCTTGGGAAGATTGTTTGCCTTTTCTTGAATTTGTTTAAAACTGTACTATTCATTCTTCTACTGGATTTTCGCCCTTTGAGATTGTGTATGGCTTTAATCCTTTAACTGTTGATCCTTTTACCTTTGAGTGAGCTTGCTAACTTAGATGGACAAAAGAAGGCGTACTTAGTTAAAGCTATACACGAGAAGGCTCGACTATAGATTGAGAAGAGGAATAAGTTAATTGGGCAAAAGGCTAATAAAGGGCACAAACAAGTGATATTCAAACCAGGTGATTGGGTTTGGGTACATTTGAGGAAGGAAAGGTTTCCTAACATAAGGAAGTCTAAGTTGGTTGCTAGAGGCGATGAACCTTTTCAAGTGCTCGAGAGGATCAATGACAATGCATACAAGATTGATCTTCCAGGTGAGTATAATGTGTCCGCATCATTTGATGTTGCTGATTTTTTTCTTTTTGACATGGATGCAGATTCGAGGACGAATCTTTTTGAGGAGGAAGGAAATGATGTGGGCATTGAGTGCTCTTCTAGCATGGATGTTCGTGATATGGACATTACGTTGCCAAATGGACCAATGATGCGTTCTCGAGCTAAAAAGATCAAAGAGGGATTGCTTGGACTTGTGAAGAGAATTGTGGATGAAGATCGATGCAAGTTTCCAAATGATTTGAACACTTTTCCGAGGCCTAATGATGATTTAAACATGATTTCCAATCAAGGGATGAAGGTGGCAATGATGCTCGGGAGCTGCGGAGATGAAACAACGTCATTTTAAAAATAAGCATCTTATAATGACAGTTTCGTAATTTTAGCTATTTTCGGATTATAATGGCAGTTTCGTAATTTAGCTATTTTTGTATTTTATTTATTTAAAGTTAGTTTTAAGCTTTAGGATTATTTTCTTAATATTTAATGGTTTAAATTGATTCTTGATCTAATCCTAATCCTTATATAAAGGAGGATAAATTCTTTTGTAATATATAATATAGATTTCAGATTTTAATCAATTGAAAGAATTTATTTTCTTATTGCTCCCAGGAGTGTTCGTGCAAGGTGACAATTGTTCTTCTCTTCCCTAGCAATCTAATCCACATTTTTAGATACAAGTTATCTAAGGGTTTAATAGGGCTGGTTCTTGTTTCCAATTATTGTTACAATACTACTTGTGTGTTTTGGGGTTTCAGATTCTTTAATCTTGGGGTTCCGCATCAGACTTTGTAATTCATAAACTTCACCCATTGACAAGTGCAAAATCTTTTCCAGTGAATCACGTACCGGTACCACCAAGGTTGAACTCTAAGACCTCATCCAAAGAGCTTAACCAGTTGTCCTTGATGCACGAGCTTTTTGAGGCTCAGGAAATGGCCGAAGCATGTCTTGTGGAACTCATAAAGCTGCTCCATAGTAGCTTCGTCTATTGTCTAAATATTATTATACAAATACCTGTATGATAAAATTTTTGACTTCAATGCTGATCGTCGGTGAAAATTTGCTTTTGTAGTTGTGGAATATCTTGTGACATAAAAAATGGATTAGTAAAACAACCTATGTTAGGGCCTCCATTTCTTCATCCTCAGCCG
This sequence comes from Ochetophila trinervis, assembly GCA_003254975.1. Lineage (NCBI taxonomy): Eukaryota > Viridiplantae > Streptophyta > Magnoliopsida > Rosales > Rhamnaceae > Ochetophila > Ochetophila trinervis. The sequence goes on from QANX01001334.1 coordinate 24,655, forward strand.
TAAGGAAACATACTGATCTAGTATAGGGCGGTGTGTTTTCCCATGGCCGGGAAAAAAGATGATAGGGCATGGGACCTCCATTTCTTTTTTCTTGTCGATGGGATACTATTTATATATGTTTTATGTATCTCCATACTTGATTTGAAGATGTTTTATTCATTTAAAATGGATTAATTTGTGTTTTTCTATGTTTTAAGTGAATTTGAGCTTAAAGAAAGGAAAAATGAAGAAAGAAAAGCAAAATTGTAAATAAGAGCACAAAATAGAGGACACCAGGCCCTATATTAGATGCCTGGTTAATAGGCATAAAATGTTAATGTTTTTATGCCACTTTTATATTGAATTTAAACTAGTTTATGATTAATTGTTGATGAAAAGTACTTAATTACTGTATTTTTCTATTTTCAGTAAAAGAAAAACAAATGCTAAAATTACTGTATTTCTATGCAAACTTTACTATGAAAATCATATCTGGAGCCACATTTTGAGGTTTTATGCGATTCCAGTTGCCAATGATTCCTTATTCACTACGATTCATTTATGAAAAGTTTCATTACAAATGGTTTGGCCAATCTGTGCTATTTTGATTTACAAAATCAATATTCCCAATAGTTGCGGCAGATTTACACCATCTCGGGGAAATTAGAATTTGAGTGTCGTCCAAATTGTGAAAACAAGATATTCCTGGAAAGCTACGGCATAGACCTGGCTTTTTCAACCTGAATAAATGAATTCTGATTCCATTTGGTCATCTAAAAGGTACTTGGAATCTGCCTGGCGATCAAAGAAGATATAAAAAGAAAGTATTTTGGCTTACTAGGATGCTATTGATGATTGGACTGCCATGTCATCACACTTTAGCCATGTGAACGAAATTTGCCACATCATATGCCACATGGAAGGTCAGATTATTCTAATTATATTAATTGGAATAATATCTAGGCTTAAAGGAATTAGAGTTGAATATAAATTTTATTCCTAAAGAGATTAGGAATGTTTTCTTATCTTTAGTGTGAACATGACACACATTTACCTTAAACTCCTTGGGGTGGCCAGCCATGCTAGGAAATATAGGAGTTGGAGATTGAGTTTACATATTATCTCTTTTGTTCTCTAAGTTTTAGAAGGGTTTTTTTGGATAAACCTCTTCTAAGCTTTCCCTATAAATACCATGCATTGCTGAAGGGAAACACACAAGTTTCACCACCAGCCCTCACGAGAACACTTTCTCCCTTTCCAGCTGCGCATCTCTTCTCTTTTCTCCCCATTCTCACTGCAATATCAGCTTTGTTTTAGGTTTTATGCTCAGTTTTTAAAGGGTATTTCATAGTAAAGTTGTGATACACAAAGCCTAGTGCAAGGGAAATTCGGCCAAGCCATTGGAAGAGTGAACCTTGTGAGTTGGATCATAGTTTGGAGAAGCCAAGAAGAGAAGATTAAAGAACCAATTTCCTGCAGCCATCAACTTTGGATTTGCTTCCTTTACTCTTATTTTCTTTGCTATTTAAACTATGTTATCTCTTGTTTATTTGTTGGATAGTTTAGAGATGATGTGCAGCTAATTTTTCTATGAGGATTATGATGTAACCCTATTACTAATATTTAGTGTTTAATGCATATTTGAGTTTGATTCATGTTAAGGTTAATATTTCATTGTAGTTCTTAATGCTTTCCATGAAAAGGTGGATTGATTTAGTATTTATATTAACTTAGGAATAAGGGATATAAATATGGATGGGTAATGAAATACATGGTTATAGGAATATTGCATGCCTTAGTGACAACTTTGACAAGAACATATTGGGTTTGCATGTTTTAGGGCTTAAATTTCCGTATTTATATTAGGGATAATTAAATACTTTGTGCTTGCTAGATTTGAATGCATTGAGGAATCAACTTCTAGTCATTTATGGTCAAAAGGGGTTTAACCTATGAGTCTATAATGCATTAGGGCTAAATAAGAGTAATAGTGGTGAAGTCATAATCCTTGTTTTCTTAAAATCTTGATAAACTACTTGCTGCTTTGTTCTGTTTTTTATATTGCTCTCATTTTAATTCATTATTGGTTACACAACAACAATCTTTCAAAAAACACTCTTTTACTTTTCAAGGTTTAATTTACAATTTATTTAATTTCAACACTAGAGACTTTATTCCTCGTGGGATTGATATCTGTTTTCTTTTTAAGAAATCTACTTTATTACTTGTTGGTTCTTGCACTTGCTAGTTAATATAAAATATACCACAACAAGTTTTTGGCACTGTTTTCGGGGAATAATTTGCATTTATTATTGATTAAATTACTGTTTTAATTTAATTTCTGTTTTTGTGTAGGTTTAGCCGACAAAGAACAACAATTGGAAAGCTTTCTTGGATCCAAAGCAATCAAATTCGAGTTTGAAGAAGGAGGAAATCGAAGTCGATAAGCTTTTAATTTTTGTGGTTTTGTATTTTGGGTTCTAGTGTTTTCAGTTTTATAAAAAAAATAAAAAATATTTTGCTGTTTTGCTTCAGTTTTAGGTTTTTAATTTACTACTTTTAATTTTTGTTTAGTTTACCATTTGTTTAATCTTTAGTTTTATTTTTTATTTTTCTTTTGTTTTGTGTTTGCTTTGATTTTAATTTAGTTTTCTATTAGGTTTAATTCTTTTAAGTTATTTAGTTTGTTTAATTAAATTTTTAGTTTTAATTTTAGTTGCTGGATTTTTATTTATTTTAGTTTAATTTTCTGTTTTTCTAGTTTTTGTTTTATGTGTTTGCCAACTGATAGTTAACTTTTAAAAAACTTTGTTTTTGAGAAAGATGCGGTCTCAAAATTAAAAATTTATTTTGCAATTTCAAGATTATAGGTATGAATCTTATTGGAATGGAATTGGGAATTGTGGAGTCCAAGATGTTATATGCGAATTATGTGGAGGTAATCATTCAAATTTTGATTGTCAAGTGAGAAATTCTTTTTACCTTGTAGATTCACATGAGAATTTCTCATCGCAATCCAAAATATGCATGGCTTGATCCTTCAAAAATTCTGCAACAACATGGAAGGTCACCATTTGAAGGTGTGGAGAGAATTCAAGATTCTTGTGCTAGATCCAGTGCACAAAATGAGGAATTTCGTCATGAGCTATCTGCTATGTTTTAAAACATTGTAAATTCCATAGAGCAACTAGAGGTAGCATTCTCAAAAAGAACTCAAGAAGACTTGTCAAATAGTGTGAAAATTAACTCTAGTCATCAAATTGAGGAATTAATAAACTTTCAAGAGCCATTAAATGAAGATAAAAGGCTTGAGGATCATCAAGAGGATACATCAAGTACTCAAACAAGCCAAAAGTTAGCAAAACTAGAGGAGAATAAGATCATGGCCCAACAACATGAAGGTTGTTCATTAAAGGAGCCAAGTTTCCAACTAGGAATTGAAGTCAAGTTGACTTCAATAGAAGCTAATCCAAGAATGATTATACCTATAGGAGCTCAATTCGTTGTTGCATTTAGAAGTTTTATTCAAGATGAGACTGACTTGGTTCTAGATGTCAAAAGCGTTCAAGGATTCCAAGATAATACACAACTACCATACCCAAAGCTTGGAAAATACTATGAAGATGACATCATCCTTATATATGATCCTGGTTGAAATTACAAGAAAGTCAGGCTAAAGACTTGAAACAAGCGCCTTTTGGGAGGTAACCCAAAGTTTTAAATTTCTTGCTTTATTTAATTTTTAGTTTATTTTTAATTGTTTTTAACTTTTAAGTTCTTTTTATTTGTTTAGTTTTGTGTTTTTAGGTGTTAAATAAGAAAAAAATCAAAGGAGAAGCATAAAGGGAGTGATCGGTCAAAGGAGCTTTATGAGCCTAAAATTTGCAATTTAATTGAATTTCATCAATTGGGAGAGCTTTCTTAACCCTTACTTTCTATTTTGTTTATTTTCTTTATTTTGAACATCAAGGACTATGTTCATCTTAATTTGGGGGTGGTTCTCTTTGTTTGAAGTTTTTCTTCTTTAGTTTCTAATTTTTTTAGTTTTTAGTTTAGTATTTAAAAAAAAAAAACTGTTTTTGTTGCTGAATTTTTTGTTTTTAGTGTTTTTTAGCATATTTTGATGAGCCTATAATAAGAATATGATTGTGAATAAATTGATTCTTAGATAGTGGAATTGTTTTTGTGTATTCTCTAATGCCTAAAGTTAAGTTCACATGTTATTACTTTCAAAATTGTTTTAAGCACTTTATTAAATATGCATGATTTTGATTGTATTTTGGAGAAGGTTTGCATTAATTTATAGTGATTATTTTTTGTGAACTCTAGAACTTGCATAATTATTGCTTAAGGCGAAATCCTAGAGAGATACATTACTTTAAATATGATTTAGGCCATCTTTGTTTTGAGATTGAGCATTTCTAGCCTACCTTTGAAATATCTACCCATTAGTACCTTATTTGAGCCATTTTTAGGATGCATAATTGATTGCATATTAAAGCATTTTTTATTTGTTAAGCCACATTGACTAACCACTTATGCCTAAATATATTTTTCCTACCTTATACACATTTATCAAAGAAAGCTTATGTAAAATTGATATATGCTTATAAATTGTGTTTGGTAGAGTGAAGTAGAAGTTAATTTGGGGGTGGTTGATGTTGGTAAAAATATGGCTATTATGTATCTTTGATGTTGAAAAAGAATTTCAAGCAATGTATGAAAAAGAACAATTTGGGGGTTGAAAGGAAGAAGAAGAAAAAATGTTCACCAAAGGTGAAGAAGGAGTTGAAAAAAAAAAAAAAGATGTTGTGAAAAGGAGCATTGTTTTGTGAAGTTTGAAGGAAGGGAAGAAGAAAACCTTTGAAAGGAGATAACAAAAGATTTATAAGCATATTATTCATAAGTTTTCTTTCTTTGAATTTTTATTTCCTATCCTTTTCTTTCTTCTAAATCATTACCCTTTAGCCTTTACATTACAAGCCTACAAAGTCCTATTGATTCAAGGTAATGCATTGATCTACATTAGTGGAGAGCTATTTAATTATGTTGAGCATATGGTAGTTCATGTATTTATTTTCAAACTCTATTTAGTGTAGATTTATTTAAGTGCATGACATTGAATATATTATTTGATTTTCACACACACACTTGAAAGTGATAATTATGTTGAATAGAAGATAAGGTGTTGAGATGCATGATCACTTGGAAATTAATTTTGAATTAACATGATTATGCAATCTTTGAGGCAACCTCATCAAGGTATTTGGTTTTATAGAAGTATGTTTTTAGTTCTTTTTTTGGGGGTATTTGATAGGCATAAAATGTTAATGTTTTTATGCCACTTTTTATATTGAATTTAAGCTATTTTATGATTAATTGTTGATGAAAAGTACTTAATTACTGTATTTTTCTATTTTCAGTAAAAGAAAGACAAATGCTGGAATTACTGTATTTTTGCGCAACATTTACTAAGAAAATCATATCTGGAGCCATACGTTGAGGTTTTGTGTGATTCTAGTTGAAAATGATTCCTGATTCAATAGGCTTAAATTATGAAAATTTTCATTGCAAATGGTTCGTCCAATCAGTGCCATTTTGATTTATAAAATCAATATTTCCAACAGGTGCGGCAGATTTACTCCATCTCGGGAAAATTAGAATTTGAGTGTCTTTCCGATGTCCAAATTGTGAAACCAAGATATTCCTGGAAAGCTAAGACATAGAACTGACTTTTTCAACCAGAATAAATGAATTCTGAGTCATTTGGTCATCCAAAAGGTACTTGGAATCTGCCTGGCGGTCAAGGAAGATATAAAAAGAAAGTATTTTGGCTTACGAGGATGCTATTAATTATTAGACTGCCATGTCATCACACTTTAGCCATGTGAACGAAATTTGCCACATCATATGCCACATGGAATGTCAGATTATTCTAAATATATTAATTGGAATAATATCTAGACTAAAAGGAATTAGAGTTGAATATAAATTTGATTCCTAAAGAGATTAGGATTTTTTTTTTTTTAATCTCTAGTGTGAACATGAGACACAATTACCTTAAACTCCTTGAGGTGGCTGGCTATGCTAGGAAATATAGGAGTTGGAGATTGAGTTATATATTATCTCCTATATTCTCTAGGTTTTAGAAAGATTTTTTGGATAAACCTCTTCTAAACATTCCCTATAAATACCATGTATTGCTAAAGGGAAACACACAAGTTTCACCACCAGCCCTCACAGCGACATTCTCTCCCTCTCCAGCCGCACATCTCTTCTCTTTTCTCCCCATTCTCATGGCAACAGTAGCTTTGTTTTAGGTTTTATGCTCAGTTTTTAAACGTTATTTCATAGTAAAGTTGTAATACAAAAAGCCTAGTACAAGGGAAATTCGGCCAAGCCATTGGAGAAGTCAACCTTGTGAGTTGGATCATAGTTTGGAGAAGTCAAGAAGAGAAGATTGAAGAACCAATTTCCAGCAGTCATCAACTTTGGATTTGATTCCTTTACTCTTATTTTCTTTGATATTTAAACTATGTTATCTCTTATTTATTTGATGGATAATCTAGAGATGATGTGTAGCTAATTTTTCTATGAGGATTATGATGTAACCATATTACTAATATTTAGTGTTTAATGCATATTTGAGTTTGATTCATGTTAAGGTTAATATTTCATTGTAATTTTTGATGCTTTCCATGAAAAGGTGGATTGATTTAGTATTTATATTGACTTAAGAATAAGGGATATAAATATGGATGGGTAATGAAATACATGGTTATAGGAATATTGCATGCCTTAGTGACAACTCTGACAAGAACATATTGGGTTTGCATCTCTTAGGGCTTAAATTTCATTATTTATATTAGGGATAATTAAATACGTTGTGCTTGCTAGATTAGAATGCATTGAGAAATCAACTTCTAGTCACTTATGGTCAAAGGGGGGTTAACCTATGAATCTATAATGCATTAGGGCTAAATAGGAGTAATAGTGGTGAAGTCATAATCCTTGTTTTCTTAAAATTTTGATAAACTACTTGCTGCTTTGTTCTTGTTTTTAATATTGCTCTCATTTTAATTCATGCTTGGTTACACAACAACAATCTTTCAAAAAACACTCTTTTACTTTTTGAAGGTTTAATTTACAATTTATTTAATTTCAACACTAGAGACTTTATTCCTCGTGGGATCGATGTTGATTTTCTTTTCAAGAAATCCACTTTATTACTTGTAGATTTGTGCACTTGCGAGTTAATCTAAAATATACCCCAACAAGTTTTTGGCGGTGCATGAGTTTAATAGCCAATTTATGCACAAAAAACCGAGATGCGCAAACGCGGTACCAGGCTTGGTACCATTCGCCTGGGCATACATGAATTCAGGTCATTTAGCTGCGTTTGTGTCAATTTTTAGCCTTAGATTTTAGTACAAATAGGTTTATTCATTTGGTTTAGAGGGAGCCGACTTTTGGACGTTTTTAAGCATTAAAATTGGGTTTTCTCTTAAGTATGTGCTACTTCTCTCTTGGGTAGGAATAATTCTAAACTAATTATGCAATTGTGAATTTTTTTTTTATTTCAATCTAATTTAATCATTCTATTTATGCTTTTATGTGTTTATTGTTTGTATTTTTAATTTCTCATAATTATAATTTGGTACCGTTATTTTTATGTGAAATGGATTCACTGCTAAATTGAATTCTCAATTGTATTGGATTTTTAATAATTAGTAGCAAATAGATTTTAATAGTTATGATCTCAGTTTCTGTTAATTGTCTTTGAAAAACATAAATTAGATTAAAACTTTGCAGCAATTTTATAGTTTGTCTTTATTTTTCTTTTCTCTTGTTTTCAATTACCTTCTGAGATAATTTCAGGTCACATTGATTCAAGAATTAATTTCAGAGTTTATAACTAATTCATGATCATATCTAGATTAGTTTATTTTAAAAAGAAATATAGAATATTTAGGGTGTGCCAATTATTTATACCAAACTAAATGAAAGAATTGAAATTTTTGTGTATGTGATCAATTGTCTACTAGTCTTATGATTTATTCTGATCACAAGAGTGACTCTCATTGATTTTTTAGTATTTATTTATTTTTAATTTAATTTATATTATTTTTTAAGCAATTAAAATATCCCTTTTTATAATTTTAGTTCAGTACGATAGAATTTAAATTGGAATTCAAACAGTCCTTGTAGATTTGACTTGAATTTGCCACCACTACAGTTTTGGTAGATTTAATAATTAAATTTGGTATTTAAGGAAACTCATCAAATTTTTGGCGCCGTTGTTGGGGACTGTGCACAATTATTCTTTGTAACTTTTATTCTATTTTTTAGTTTGTGTTGTTACAAGTTCATGACTAGAATATTAAATGAATAAGACCTAGAGTTTGATCTAGAATAGAAAGGATTGCGAAGCAATGAGGAAAGAAGCAAAAGCAGCTAAAAACATAATCATCTTGTGGAATTGTACAATTCTTATTCTTAAACTCCCTATGCTCTCCATACAATCACTTTTTTCAGGTGATGAACTTCTATCATCAATTTGCGCCATCAATCTCTTAACCTCTTTTGAACTCATCGGGTAAACATTGTCGTGCAATTGTACGGTGGACCAACCAAATGACCAATTTCTTATCAATCCTACTAACTTGATGACATATGAAACATTAAACCCAAATTCATCTATTGCCTTTCTTTTCTCTTCACTTAAATCCTTGACTACAGTCCACACACATGTGAGGCAACATCTTATGATGAAAGTACATTTCATCTCATGGCCATCACTGCAAAATTTTGCTTTCTCTTTGGCATCAAGATATTTTCATGTTTATGTCATTCCCCTAATAGACTACATAATGTCTACAAATTAAAAAAAAAAAAAAAAACTTATATTAATCCTTCTGTACGTTTCATTTCATTAATTTTAACTTTGGCATTTTTGCTTCAAAACTGCTACCTCACTCTTACTAAAAAAACTCATAATTAGCAAGGATTATTATATTGAAGACATTGGTTAAAATTAAGTGTGTTTTATTGAATAAATCTCATAAACACTCTTTAATATTTAGTATAATTTCATTTTTATACCTCGTGGGTTTGAAAAATTTATAAAGATATCTAATGCAAATCTAACAGCATAAAAGTATAACAGTAATTTAATAATAAAATTGTGAATTCACCTTCTCATCTCTCTCCTCTTTTTCTCTCTCCTCCGCCTCCTCTACGCTTCCAATCACCCCCACCACAGCTTGGCTTCTATAAGCCTCCACCCACTCTCATGAAGGATGATTCCAACAACTTGGGCATTAGGAAAGTAACAGCCGGAGAAGGCAATGAAGAGTTGCATTTTCTACTATAGCCGTGACAGTAAGATCTGCTTTCTCTCTTCTCTCTCTTTTCTCACACTAAATTTTTCTCTCTGTCCCTCTTCTTGCCAGTGAAGGTTTGTTGATGTACTATATATAAAGACATCTAAGAAGAAAAAAAAAATTATACAAAAGGTAGCAAATGTTGGTAGCTTTGCATTTCTACATCAGTTATATGCCCCCTGGGATTAATATTAGCCAAATTATGAGAGGGCAAATAGATGCGAAATATTGCAACCACACCAAATCTATGTTTTTTTTTTGGCTTTACAAATTACACGTTATCAATTAATTATAAAAATAAATATTGCTAAAAACATCTATCTATATATTATTAAACCAAAATAAATATGGAATGAGGCAAAAATACATATTTACAATTTTTTTTTTAAGTTTTTTAGATTATTGTTTTTTAAAATTGTATATTACATATTTAAAGTGTAATTAGATAATTATTTATTATTTTTTTTTTTTATTTTAATAAATATTTGTTGCTATTATTTATGATTTATTATTATCAAATTTATTATTACTTTAATAGAATCTTGTTGATAGAAGAAGAAAGAAACATACAAATATTCCTTGAAATTATATAAATTTTAAATTAAAATGGTTAAGTTTAAAATAAGGCATTTTTAGTAGAATATGTGTAATATTTTATTTTTTATTATTTCATTGGGCACAAGGGTAATATAGTCTTTATAATACATTTTAAGAAGAGAGAGAAACAGTGTTAAAATGAGAGGGTGTTAGTGAAATGTCTAAAACATGTGGATATAATATGAATTAAAATCTTAAAATGGGGGTGTTAGTGAAATTCGCTTGTGTTTTATTTCAAATGGCATGTAACTATTTATCAATAATAAAATAACAAATTCTTACTTACAAATAATTAAGCAACGGATTTGATCTTCGTCTTGCAATGTCTTTGGCATTTGGGTTTTTTTATCCTTCTTCATAATCGCATGCAAAGATGCGTGTTAAAACAACAAATTACAGTTGCAGCCAATATATATATATATATATATATATATATATAATATTTGATCAGATTATTGTAATGTATATCTGATAATTTTAAAATGACAGCCGTGACTAATAATATACTATTAGTGACATATCAATAATATTTTTTTTTTTTAAATTGTCAGATGTATCTTACAACAGCATGACCATAAGTGTGTGTCTATATATATATATATATATATATATATTAAATATTAAGGAAAAAAATCATAAATAAGTACAAAAATTTTCTAGTTTAAATTTATCAGAAAATATGAAAGACTCAAATCAAATCAAACTTTCATTTAGTACTAGAGCCATTAGAGTTTTCGATATGTGAGTCTTTCATATTTTCTCATATATTTAAACTAGAAAAATTTTCTACTTATTTTTGGTTTCTTTCCTTAGTATTCTTGACCAAACTGTAAGACCTAGGCCAAATCATGAGTCCCATGAAGAGGTATGAGCAGTTAGGCAAGAGTGAAAAGTCAGCTATGGAAACATACTCGCAAAGGTAAGATGAATAATATCTTAGTTTAAATTTAGCATTAAATTATGGATATAATTTTTAGATCTAATTCTCTTAGTTCTAGAGCTAGAACTAGTTCAAACTCGTCATTTCAAGAAATACCAGATTTCGTAAATGTAGAACATTATAATTATCAATCCAGTATCTTTCAAACCCTGAAATAAATAATTGGAATTTACCAAATATATCTCACAATGAAATTTATTATATACAATCTCATTAGCATCATTTAAAAGTCAATCACATGTAAAAATAGTTGAAAGAATATATGCAATAAGAAATAACATGAATCTTGTCAGTTATTAAATCTACATAATATGAAAAAAAATAGAAAAAATGGTCATAATTTCTTACATATAGGATTAGTACAAATAGGAATAAATCCATTAACAAAATTAGGAATAAATGCCTCGGTGCTATTATGTTTAAGATATGCTACTTTTTTAGAATTCAAAGATAGTATTTTTGGAATAATAGAAACAAGCCTTTGTAGCGGTCTAGTATATTTTAATTGTTACCCTGATATCATCGTAAATTTATCAGATCCAGATATATTAAAAATATTAACTCTAAACATAAAAATATCAAAATATAAAGTATTAGAAAGAAGACAACATCTAGCATTAATATATAGAATCCGTTACAAAGTCTCAGTAACTAATATGAACTTTAATGCAAAAACAGTTAACTCTAGAGGACAAACTGTATTAATACATAGTAATTACCAAAATTCTAATATTAGACTACCTAGAGCCATCCCATAGTCAAAAATAACATTACCATCAAATTGAACATTAGCAGAGGACAACTTGTCACACCAATTCAAAACACTTCCACTAATAAAGAATTTATACAACAAGATCAAGATGGAACAGTAAGAATAAGTTTTGATAGGAGATCTAGACTTACTAAATCAGAATCAATTACATCTGAAAATATAATTAGAAGATATCAAGAATTAGAAAAAGAAATACGAAAAATAAAAATTAAAGAGAAAATGAAATAAAAAGTCTTAAACTAAAATCAATTTATATTTCTTCACAAGTTAGTCATCCACAATATACAAATGATAATGAATCCCCAACAGCTTCAGATTTTATAGATCCCCAGTTAAATACTCTTAACAAAATATTCACACCAAATTGGAAAAAACTCAATCATGATATGATGGCAGACGAAAATAATTCCCAATTAATCAACAATATAAAAACTTATACAAAAATAGAAAAAGGAAGATATATGGCAAAGCTGGAAAAAAATTAATGGTAGAGTTTAAAACAGATATACCATTTTTTGAATATCTTATTAACCATTATCATAATAAAGTAACTATGCTAACTAAAGGAGAATGGTTAATTCTGAATCTGATAATTTAATTCAAAGAATAAAAGGGAAAAAGACAACATACAAAAAAAAATGGACACCCAAACCATTACCGCCATATATGAAAAAAAACAAAAAAATTAGTTTTCAGTATCACGAGATAAGATTTATGAATGAAATATAAATCAATTATTAGAACAAGAAATATTAAATAAATTACAACACATATAAATACAGCCAATAGTTACTTAAAAATTTATGATCTTTCACAACCATAAATAGTTGAATTAATAATAACAAATTTCACAGGAGTTTTATACTCTTGATGGGAAAAAACATTTAACAAAGAATCAAGACACCAAATCATAAATGCAGTAAAATCAGACGAAGAAGGAATTCCAATATTTGTTGAAGAAATAGGAAGACGAATATGTGATAGAGTAAATACTTTACTTTTAACAATAGTTAAACATTTTATAGGAACACCTAGTAATGTAACTTCTAGAATACATAAAATGTCCAACTCTTAGTGATTTTCAATGGTACACATAAATATTCATAGATAGAGTAAGGACGAGAGAAGATTACTAATCAACTGTTTTGGAAAGAAAAACTCGTAATTGGATTATCTAATTTATTAGCTCATAAAATAAGACAGATTTTAAGTAATGAACAAGGATTTACAGAATATGACACATTCACATATGGAGATATCATAACAATAATTAAAAAAAAAAATTTAAAAATGTGTATTGATATGAAAATAGCTAAACAAATTAATAAAGATAAAAGAAAAGCTAGATATGAATTAGAAAAATTATGTGAACAATACGGATTACCTTCAGTAGCCCCCTCACAAAAACAGAAACATAAAACTAAAGAAAAAAAAAAACTTTAAATATATTAAATATCAAAATATAGAGTCAAAACATTATTATAAGAGAAATCCAAAAAAGACATATAAAAACAAAGATCATGATAAAGTAAAATGCTACAAATGTAAAAAATTGGTCATTATGCGAATAAATGTAGATCCAAAAAAAAAAATATGATAAATCAATTTGAAATCCCTAATGAACAAAAGAAAATTTACTTGATGAGTTACAATCAATAGATAGTGATAACCAAAATCATTCTACATCTAGTGAAACTTTTATATATTCAAGTTCTGAAGACAAAAATAGTGATTCAGCTCAGTCAACACATTCAAACAATATAAACATAGAATGTCAAGATACTTGTTGTAATACCATAAACGTGTTAAATAAAGACACTAGTGAAGAAGAATATTTTATATTAGAATTACTAAGTAATATAGAAAATCCAGAAGACAAAATAAAATATTTAAAGAAATATAAACATATAATACTAAAATAAAATTAAGAACAAAATAATAATGATAAGTCAAAGATACGATCACAAGAGACACTAGAAAAATTAAAAAATAAAAATAAAGAATTAACAATACAAGATTTACAAAATGAAGTCAAGAAAATTAAAACTGAAATAAAAAATAAAAAATAGAAAATAGAAAATTACGATATAAAACAACAAATACAAATAAATCAAGAACAATCATTAACACCCCAATCATCAGAAAATAAAACGCAAGAAGAACAATCCAACTATGAAAATTGTTTAGATAGGATTCATAATATTAATTTCAAAAAATGGTATAAAAATAAAAATTATTATCGAAGATTTTAACTTAGTCTCATATGCTCTTTTAGATTCTGAAACAGACTTAAATTGTATACAAGAATGTTTAATACCAACTAGATATTACAGTAAATTAAAAAAAAAGATTATCTTCAGCCAATGGTAGTAAAATGGATTTAAAATATGAGATTCCTAAAGCACATTTATGCCAAAATAATATATGTTGTAAAACTTCATTTGTCCTGGTAATAAACATGACAGATAGAGTAATTCTAGGAATGCCTTTCATTTCTCTATTATATCCTTTTAAGGTATAGAAGCTGATGGAATTATCACATATCCAACGAGTGAACCAGTAAAATTTGACTTTATATCAAAATTAGAAATCAATGAAATAAAGACACTAAAAGAAAACTCCATTTCAAAATTTATTAACATGATAAAGATTAAAGATAAATATTTGCAATATTTACGAGAAGAAATTATAAATGAAAAAATCAAACAACAAGTAACTACACTAAACCTTATTCAACAAATAAAAGTTTTTCAAGAAAAAAGAGTCAAAGAAGTATGCTCAGATTTACCTAATGCCTTTTAGAACAGAAAATAACATATAGTAAATTTACCATATATAAAAGATTTCAATGAAAACAAAATCTCCACAAAAGCTAGACCTATTCAAATGAATGAAGAAACAATGCAGTATTACAAAAAAGAAATTAATGACTTACTTAATAAAGGAATAATCAGAAAAAGTAAATCCCCGTCGTCTTGTTCAGCTTTTTATGTCTAGAAAAATGCTGAATTAGAACGAGGAACCTCTAGGTTAGTAATAAATTACAAACCTCTCAACACAATTCTAGAATGGATAAGATATTCCATTCCTAATAAACCAGATTTAATTAATAGATTAGATAAGGCAGTTATATTTTCAAAATTTGATATGAAATCTAGATTTTGGCAAATTCAGATTAGTGAAGACGATGATTATTAAATACCATTTTTAACACAGTTTGGCCATTAGGAATGAAATGTGATGCCTTTTGGTCTTAAAAACGCCCTCAGTGAATTTCAAAATATTATGAATGAAATATTTATTCCTTACAATAATTTTTCTATAGTATACATTGGAAACATTTAAATATATTTTTTAAAATAATAAAGAAAAATGGATTAGCAATGTCAACATCAAAAAATAAAATTATTTCAGTCAAAAATTAAATTTTTAGGATTCAATATTAGTCAAGGAAAAATTAATCCGATTAATAGAGCAATTATAAATCCCCATATCAGATATTAAATAAAACCTAGTTACAAAATTCTTAGGATCTTTAAATTATGCAGCAGAATTTTATCATAATATAAGAGAAAAATGTAAGCCCTTATTTGATAGGCTCAAGAATAATCCAACATCTTAGACTCCAACTCATACCAGGATAGTCTTGGAAATCAAATCATATATTAATTCCATCTCAAAACAGTTCCAAAATAGTTCAAACTGATGCTTCTAAAATTGAATTTGGAGGTATTTTGCTTCAAAAATTACATTCTGAGTACCCAGAAAAAATAGTTAGGTTTTATTCAGGAATTTGGACTTCTTCTTAAAGCAACTATAGTACTATTAAAAAGGAAATTCTTGCTATAGTATTATGTATTTCAAAATTTCAAAGTCATTTATTAAACCAATTTATTTTTTTAATTAAGAATCGATTGTAAAAGTGCAAAATATGTTTTGAAAAAGATGTTCAAAATATTGCTTCTAAACAGATTTTTGTTAGATGGCAGTCAATCTTGAGTATTTTTAATTTTGATATCATTTACATTAAAGGAGACCAAAACAATATCCTTGATTTTCTTTCACGAGAATTTTTGTAGGGAAAAGATAAAGAAGAAAAAATCAATCAAAAAGGAGTCATCAACTCCTATACCAGTCAAAAAGGATTAACCTACTCCTAATCCAGAGTCTTCTGCTCTTAACCTAGCAAAAAATACATATTCTCCTGAACCCATCCAATCAGTAAAACCCAATTACCAAACATCAATGATTAATCCATATGACCTATCTTTTAGTACCTAGTCAACCATTTAACCCAATTATCCAAAAGAAAAGCACCCCATATCATGACGTTGCTAGTTAAACACTCTTCTTCTTTGAACCAATTCATGAAAGAATATATGCAGCCAATTTACAAGCAACAAATTTATTTCTACCAAATTTTCATTACATTCCAGGAAATCCAAGTAAAAACCTTAGATTCTATCCAAGAAATCCAAGTTACCATTAGTCCTATATATGAACAACAAAAATTTCTCAATCAAGTACCAAAGCTTTTATTCCACAAAATTGTCATTCTTAAAGTTGTTACTTTAGAAGAATGGCAGTCTCCTCCATTTACATTCAAAACAATCCAAGAAACCAAATTTAACTATCATGACTACATTGAAGCATGGGATAAAATATTCCTACATCAAAATGAAAACTTTAGTCACTTTTGGTCCATCAATTGGGACAATAAATTTAAAAAAAAAAAAATTCTAGTTGGTTTTATCAATGGTGGACTGATCATGGGCTAGACAGTTAACATTTTCCTTCTAAGTTACATAAAGTATTCACGTACTTCATTCAAAAATACCAACCCTGTCAAATCGAAAAAAAATTCTTAGGTACTCTGATATTCATGTCCAAATATAAAATTCTTTGGATATTCAAATGGAAATATGGATATGAAGATGACATAGTCTTCAGAAGTCATCAGGTAAATTGGTGGGATAAGTTTAACTGCAACAGAATCGAAATCCAAGTATTTAAAGAATTTCATAGGAAAATCACACACAAAGGAGAAACAACCTCATCAGTAGGATCCCAGTCAAAAAAAAAAAATTATTAAAGCTAGCAAAGCAGTTAATGGAACAAGCTTCAAAACTTGAGGATTCAGAAGCCTCATCCAGTCACCCAATCAACCAAAAAGAAAAAAACAAAACAAAATAAAAACAAAATATGTTAGACAGATTACAAAAACAGTCAAGATCTTTATGATTACGGAACTCTTAATCTTGAAAAAAGTTAAAAAGAATCACGCATGGAAATATCCAATCAAATCCACAAGTACCTGTCAAAGTAAAAGCATCTCAGCAAAAGATAAAGTGAAAAGTAAAAGTGATATCACATGTCAAAGTAAAAGCAACTGACAATTGAAAGTAAAAGTTAAAGTGAAAGCATATGCCAGAATAAAAAAGCTAAAGTGTTTACAATAATTACATATTGTAAACAAGTCTTGTGAGTTAATAGTAACAACTCTTGTGGGTGAACAATTGTTAGTCTTCTGAGTGAACAGTTGCATTCTGTATCTATATAAACCTCTGTTATTTAGAAAAAAGGCAAAATTTGTAATCGAGAGAGAACGAGGCAGAGAGTAAGATTTTGAGTTATCTTTTTCGTTTTGAGTCATCCTTATAATTTTTTTTTTCTTTGTAATGAAATTATATTTTCATATTTCATTTGTTGTAATGATTTAAACTCAAATCTTTCATTTGGAGAGTAAGATTTTGAGTTATCTTTTTCATTTTGAGTCACCCTTGTAATTTTTTCTTTTCTTTGTAATGAAATTATATTTTCATATATATATATATATATATATATAGTTGGATTGAAGGGGGATTGTTTTATAATATATTTGTTAATTTTTTTTCCCTTAACTACAGCATTCCGTCCATGGTTGAAGCTTTCAGATATATTGTGTGGGAGAGTTTAATAAGTACGTACATCAAACAGTCCAATTTTTGTCCCTAAATTTCAATATAAATATCATAAAGGAAATATAGCCAAGATCTATAAAGAAGAAGAATTTTTTTCTCTTGGATATGGGGAACATCGGAGATTTTAAAGAAAAAATTTGTTTTACGTTGGATGTGGGCCAACACGGGGCTTCTGGACAACCCAGAGGGGGTTTCAAAAGTACAAGAAAAGTTTTGACTTGATTAGTTCATAAGTGTGCACTTTCTAGCAAATCAGTTGCTAAGATGAGTAAATATTTTTATACATGAACTTAGCGAATAAATTGAAAGAATATATATAATTTAAAAATATTTCAGAAACAAAAAGAAAACTGGAAGATGCATGGATGTCCTAATGATCAGAACCTATAGATAAAACTTTTTTTGTTTTCTACTTTGAAACAGCCCACAACCCTTGAAACATTGGGGAAGTATTATTTGTGAAACCCATTAGCCAAGATCTGTATGGACAAAATCAAGCTTTTACAAACTTTGGAGATAAGAATATACATAACAATATCTATGGCCTTGATTTATTTCAAAAATATGGTTGATAGAATATTACAAAAGGCTACTGATATATATTGGCTATGGTGGATCCAACCCATTTGAGCCTGCTCCTAAGCCTAATTATAATTGTCCTCTTTAGCTTCAACTCACAGGTTTCACTACATGCTGCTTTCTTTTTTATCTTCACAAATAGGACAGTGTACAGACCTCATGACAATGGTAGTGCAATGAGCAATGAATGACGTGTTAGTGTGGAAGTGGTAGCGAGGAAGGCCAGCTACTTGGGTTGGGTCTTCTGGATGTGCAAAATGGAATGGTTTCTTGTAGTTTTGAAATCATCTGTGGGCCCCCGCACACTTAAGGTAATTTTTTTTTTTAAATCTCCCTTGTTTCCTCACAAACAAGCAAAGAAAAAAATAATTAAACCCTCCCTACATAATTCCGGGGACCTCGTGTTCCTCCAGCGCTAAAGTAATTTTTATTTTTATTTTTTTGAAATCTCCCCTGTTTTTCCACACCCAAGAGGAAAAATAATAAGTTAAACTCACATTGACCCTCTAAGGGCCTTATGTTCCTCCACACGCCAAAAGTGTAGATCCATGACACTAAATGCGTAACAGAAAAAAAAAAATGCATGACCAAAAACTAATTCCTGACACAAATTTATTGCGTCGCTTTTATTATAACAAAACAATGACATAAGTGCGTCGCAAAATTGTTTCGTCAGTGGCGCCAAATACATTTAACGACACACATTCTAAGACTATAGAAAAAAATCTGCGCACCAAATATATTCAGCAACACATATTTTGCATTTGTCGCGAAATCTCTGTGCGCCAAAAACCATTCGCGACGCAAGAATGTAAAGTGTCGCTAAATAATTACACGCGAAACCTAATTAGCGACACCAAACAAACTAATGTCGCTAATTTAGGCCTTATTAATGACGCATGCATCGCTAATTATGTTGAAGAACATCCAAATTAGCGACATATGCATCTTTTGTGTTGCTAATTTGGACAAACGGTGACGCACGTCTCGGTATTTAATTCACACATGCTAAAAATTAATTCACATCTACCACAAAATATTTCACAGCTACCAAAAAATCAATTCACACCTACTATTTTCTATCTATAAAAATGTACCTTCTCTCTTTCACAATCTACTCTTTTTTTTAATTTGTCTTTTATATTTTTTTGCAGTCTATTTTAAAAAAGTATTTTCTATTATTCTAAATTATTCAGTTTGTATTTTTTCAAAATAAAAGAAAAGAATGAAATATTTATCGGAAAAGGAAAAAAAAATTCCCAACTATGAAACATATTCTTATGTTTTTTTCTTCTTCAATTTAGCTGATACTTTTTCATAATAGAAGCAAAAATTGTAATATTCTTGACCATTGCGCTCTTTTATTTGACCATTGTCAGAAAATGGCAACCAAAACTTGGACAAGGCTCACCATCATCTTCTCACTCGGTCATTTCCATTTGCCGAGATCGATGAAAAATTTATGTAAACCTGTTCAATTCTAAAAGAATGTTTGTTATGTAATGTCAATAAAATAATAATATATATTTTATTAGAGATTTTTTGGTAGCATTATTCTATATATATATATATATATTCTTTTGTAGCGTATAGAGAAGAGAAGCCTTTATTCACCAAATATATATATATATATATATAAATAAATATTGAGAAGCCTTGTAAATAATATTTAATAAATAATATCATTCAATAAACAAGATTTTATATATGTTCAATAAACAATATCGTTCACTATACAAGCTTTAATAAAATAATTTACTACAATATCATTCTGTAAACTAAATTTATTAACATTCAAAATATTACAGTTTCTTAATCAGTTTATTTATAACATCAAAGTATAGTGAATATAACACATTAATTTGAAACACATTAACAAAAAATAGATTTTTTTCAATTTTTTTCTTATATATATAATTGTAGGACACATTTATGAACAATAGCGATGCATGTGTCGCTAATTTTAAAATAACTTGTGACGCATGAGCCTTTAAATAGGTGGAGGGTTTAGAGAATTAGTGACATAAATGTACTGTGTCAAAAATTTATGGTCAATAGCGATGAATGTTTCGCTAATAACTATAAATTAGCGACAAAGTTTGCTTTGTGTTGCTAATTTGGGCTACGCATGCCTTGGTAATTAATTCGCATCTACAAAAATTAATTTACACCGACCATTCTTTATCTATAAATACATACTTTCTCACTTTCACAATCCACTCTTCATTTTCAATTCTCTTATATATATATATATATATATATATATATATATCTTTCTTGCCTTCTATTTTGAAAGAGTATCAGCTATTATTCTAAATTATTCAACTGATATTCTTTTAAAATAAAAGGACCGAATAAAATATTCATCCCACAGGAAAAAAAATCTCAACTATGCATAAATATTTTTATATTTTTTTCTCTTCGATTTAGTCGATATTCTTTCAAAATAGAAGTATAGAATGAAATGTTCTTGATCATTACGCTCCTTAATTTGGTCAACGATCTATGTACCTCTGGTAGTTCACTAACCTAAAGATAAATTATTTCATTCTTAATACACTAAATGCGAGTCGAAGCTAAATGTCAGCAACTGGTAACCAAACCTTGGACAAAGCTCGCCATCTCACTTGGTCATTTTTCATTTACCAAGATCGATGGAGAATTTATGTAAAACTACTTGGCTCTAAAAGACTATTTGTTATGTAATGTCAATAAAATAATAATATTTTATATTCTTTTGGAGGAGATTTGTTTGTAGCATTATTCTATATACATATACTTTTGTAGCACATTAAAAAGCCTTTATTAACCAAACAAAAAAATATACAGAGAAGCCTCATAAATAATATTTAATGTATAATATCGTTCAATGTGCAAGATTTTATATAAGTTCAATAAAAAATAGACTTTCATTAAACAAGATGTAATCAAATAATTTACTATGATATCATTCAACTCTGTAAACTATATTTATTAATACTCAAAATATTTATGTTTCCTAAATTAGTTTATTTATAACGATCGAAGTATTATAAATTAAGTTTATTAATTTGCAACTCACATGACCAAGAAATAGATTTTTCAGTTTTTTTCTTATATATATATATATATATGTGTGTGTGTGTGTGTGTGTGTGTATAAACTGAACATTAAAGGACACATTTTAATAAAAAAAATGTTCAAATATAGAAAAACAGCGATGCAAGTCGTTGCTAAATCTCTAAAATATTTAGTGACGACTTTCGTCGCTGAATCTTCCTAAACTACGACACAATCGTCGCTATATGTTCATAAACAGATAGGACTTGGAGCTTTAAAAATACATAATTCGTCTCTAAAAGTATAAAGTGTTTAAATTCAAAGAGAAAAGCGACAAAGTTCGTCACTAAAAGTGTTTAAATTCAAAATTTAAAAATTCGCTATAATTTTTTCTAATTACCTTTTCACCCGATCAGCCTACCAAGTTCAATTGAATACCTCATTTAATATTTCCACCCAACTCCTTATATTTGCAATAAATATAGCTTTAATTATATTTTTATTTCACATTCTTAATTTTTTTTATTTTCTCTACCATTTTTTCTCTGCAGAATCATCATACCAAGCTGATAACGAAAACCTGATTCATTACGTTGCAAGTAAGATTACACATATATATACAACAGTATTTATAGTATATTGCTTGTTGCTAGAAGTTCATATTGTCATTTATTAACTTTGTATTCATGCATGTATGTGTTTTTTGTTTTGTTTTGTTTTTTGTTACTTTCATATGTAGGCAATACTAAGATTATTGCATTAATTAATACGATTGTGGAATGGATAAGTCATGGATATATTCGGATAGACAATCATATCAATTTGCGAAAGGCGTGAAGGAATTTTTAGAGTTTGCGGTGAAAATGTAGATGATTGTAATGATGTTTGGTGTCCTTGCATGAAATGTTGGAATATGACATTGTATTCTCTCAATGACATAAAAGGTCACATATATTGAAACGGATTTGATAGCAATTACCGTCAATGGATTTGGCATGGTAAATCTTATTAATTTGGTGTTGAGACATCTTCACAATTTGAGAATCTAGATGTAGAGTTTGATGAAGATGACAGTGGTAGTAAGGAAGATGTGGTGTATAACAACATTGAAATGACTCGTGAAGCCTTTGATAATATTAACAGCGATATTCCAAAATATCATAATCAATTTGCATGTCTGTTGGAGAATGCAGAGAAACCTTTGTACCCAGGATGACCAATTTTACCCAGTTATAGGTTGTTGTTAAATTGTATAACTTAAAGGGAAGATATAGACATTCTGACAAGAGCTTTGATGCACTACTGAAGTTGTTATCTAAGATGCTACCACGTGATAATGTTTTGCCAACATCTATTTATAATGTTAAGAGAACTATGTATGTGTTGAGAAATGAAGTATGAGAAGATACACGCATGCCCCAAAAATTATATTTTGTTTAGAAAGCAATATACGAATATGATGCTATGTCCTAAATGTGGATAATCTAGATGGAAAATTGAAGAAGATAACATTGTTTACCAAAATACCATCTAAGATTTTATGGTACTTTCCACCTATCGTACGTTTTAAAAGGATGTTCCACATTGTTTCAATTGATAAGAATTTGACATGGCATGCAAATGAGAGAAATGCAGTAAGAGGTAAAATGCAACACACATTGGATTCTCTAGCTTGGAAATTGGTTGACCATTTTTGGCCAGACTTTGCACCAGAAGAAAGAAATCGAAGACTTAGTATTGCAGTAGAAGGAATGAATCGGCACAGTTTACACAGTAGTGTGTACATTGTTTAGTTTGTGATCACTGTTGTGTATAATCTTCCTCGTTGGTTATGTATGAAGCAAAAATTCGCGATGTTAACTCTTTTAATTTCTGGACCTAAACAATCCGGCAACCATATCGATGTATACTTGGAGCCGTTAATTGAAGACTTAAAAAGTTGTGGGATGAGGGAATTAAAGCATTGGATGCTTATCGTCGATAGGAGTTCACTTTAAGGGCAGTGTTGTTAAGGACGATAAATAATTTTCTTACGTATGGCAACTTGGCCAATCATGCTTGTCCAATTTTCAATTAAAACAGTTTTGCTCATTGGTTGCACAATGATAGAAAAATGAGTTTTGTTGGTCCTAGAAGATTTTTTTCCTCTAAATTATTCGTACAAGAAGCAAAAAAAGGCTTTCAAGAATTTGGAAAGCCTTTAATACCATCAACTGGAGAGAAAATATTATCTAAGCTTACTACTTGTACTTTCGACGACACTTGCAGAGGGTAAAAAAATTACAGAGATGACATTGAATACTGTTGGAAAAAAAAGTCAATATTTTTTTACTTAGAGTACTAAAAATATCTACATGTACGACACAACTTAGATGTCGTGCATATTGAGAAAAAATGTATGTGAAAGCACAGTTGGTACATTGCTTAACATTCCAGATAAGACGAATGATGGAATAAATGCTTGGTTGGATTTAGTAGAGATAGGTATGCCGCTTGAATTGGCCCCGTTGATACATGGGACACATAATTTTTTGCTGCCTACATACTACACATTATCCAAACAAGAGAAAAAACTATTTGGTTGTTGTTTGACAGAGTTAAGAGTTCCAGATGATTACGCTTCAAATTTTAGGAATATAGTGAGAATGGAAGACTTGAAGGTAGTAGGGATGAAGTTCCATCATAATCACACAATGATGCAGAAACTATTGCCTCTTGCACTATGCCTGGTGATTCCTAAAAGTGTGCGAGTTGCAATTGCATGATTTTGTTTTTTCTTCCCTAAAGTATCGATATTGCTTCTCTGGATACAATACAGAGTGCTCTTGTGAGAACATTGTGCTTAATGGAGAAGTTTTTTTTTCCACCATTTTTTTTACGTAATAGTATATTTAATTGTACACTTGGTACGAGAAGTTAGACTATGTGGACCAGTACATTTTAAATGGATGTACCCATTCGAGAGGTACATGAAATTATTGAAGAATTATGCTCACAACAAAAATTGTCCAAAAGGTTGCATTGCTGAGAGTTATATTTTTGAAGAAGCAATTGAATTTTGTAGTGAGTGCCAAAAAGGGTTAGATGCAATTGGAAACCCTCTTAGAAAATATCAAAAGCTTAATGACAAATATGATGTTGATGTCCCTATTAAAGGTGGAAAGATGCAATCAATTGATCAAAAGCTTTGAGAGCAGGTCTATATGTGTGTACTTTCGAACGTTCCAGAAGGGGAGCCATACATGAGGTACGCTATTTTATTGCTAATGTATTATATATTGCATTCACTCACTTATGTACTATATATTGCGTGCACTCACTTATGTTTTAAATTAATTTTTTTTTGTGGCAGTTTTCATTTTGAAGCATAAAAAGTAGATAAAAATAGAAGAAAAATGGCAAAATGGATTCAAGGCGAACACAACTGTACATTTATGTATTGGTTGCGTGATA
This sequence comes from Ochetophila trinervis, assembly GCA_003254975.1. Lineage (NCBI taxonomy): Eukaryota > Viridiplantae > Streptophyta > Magnoliopsida > Rosales > Rhamnaceae > Ochetophila > Ochetophila trinervis. The sequence goes on from QANX01001334.1 coordinate 49,357, forward strand.
AGGTGTGCAATCATATTTGAAATGTTAAAAATTGCTAATTTCTTTACTACTATCAATTTGCTAATTACATTTAATTGATGTTAATAGATTGACCACCGAGCAATGTCAACTAAATTGTACTGTGAACGAAACTTTGAGGTGGATTGCACAATGTCTTCAATGGGTAGTAACTAAGCACGAAGGTTATGTTATTAAAATGGTTCGTTTCAACACAATATAAAGGGACAATAAACGTGTCATACAAAACAGTAGAGTCAAGATAGTTGCTCAAGGTCTGCATAATGCTATTGCAAAGGACAACGATCCTATTTTAGCATACATGACTTACTACGGAAAAGTAAGAGAAATTTAGAATGTCAATTATAATTTTTTCCGTGTTACTGTTTTTTTATGTGATTGGGTTGACAATAGGACTTGTGCTAAAGCTGATGAATTGGGTTTTACATGTGTCAACTTCAACAAGATTGGTCACAAATCAGATCCATTCATTATGGCCTCACAAGCACATCAAGTATTTTATGTTGAGGATCAACTTAATTCATGTTGGTCATCATTATTAGCTCCACCACAATACTATGTATTTGTTGATGTTGAAAAAGACAAAGACACTACGATGGATCATAACCTTTTTGCCTGTCATATTCCCTATGTGGATGACATTGATGTGAATAGTGATGAAGACTCCGAACAGTTTATGTTCGTGATGATTGTGAAGGGATTTGGATATGATAAATATATGTTTTCATTGTCTGTAAAAATTATTGCCGGCCAAACACTAACTCTATTTTTTTTATTATAGTAGTAACAACTAAAACAATTTGTAAATATTTGTAACCTATATTTCATTTGTATAGACCAAACACTAATTATATTTTTTTATTTTAGTTGTAAAACTAAAAAAAAATTTGTAAATATTTGTAACCATAAATTAAAAAAACTTAAAGTGTTCCTAAACCCTAAAAATTTAAAATTTAGACCAAACTCACTAAAATAATGAGTTTTTTAGTGATGATTTAAAAATTGCTATATGACCACAAAATCCGTGATGCAAGCATCGTTAAAAGGTCTTTAGTGACGCACTACTTTGCCAATTGTACTTACCTTTCCGCGACACATTGCATCGCTAAAGACCTTTTATCAACGCTTGAGTCGTGGAAAGGTAAGTCCAATCCGTAACACAGTGCATCACTAAAGACTTTTTAGCGCTAAAAGGTCTTTAGAATTGCATTGCGTCGCAGATTGGTCAAATTTATAGCGGGATTAATTCCCACCAACCCTCATTTATTTTCATCTTCTTCCCCCAGAACCTCCCCCCACCCCCCCCGCGCGCGCGCAAAACATACCATTATTTTCCTCATTTCTCCAATTTTTCTCTTCTCTTCCTCTCAATCTCAAACTCCTCCTCCACGCCGACGCCTAAACACCCTTTCTCCTCCTTGGTCTTCCTCTTTTTCCTTTTCTATGCCACCAACCCTACTGCTCCTCTTCCTCCACCCTGAAAACCGCACAACTTCTCTTCCTCGGCGCCGCCGTCAAACCAATCCAAGCCTTTAAACTCCTCCACGCCGCCGCTGAGGCCAATCTTTCAATGTAAGTTATTTTATCACTTTTATGAAGTTCAACTTTTTGCTCTTGTGTTACTCAAATTCTAGAATGCTAGTAATTTCAATATTTTAGAATGCTAAAATAGGTGACATTTTGCTAAAATGCGGTGCTAAAATTTGCTCAAAAACTTAAATGTATATATGTGTCGGGTTAAATCAATAATGTTCATGCTAGAATGATAAAATATGCTATTTTATAGAAAATAGTTTAATTCCAACTGCAATACTAGAATGCTAAAATGTTGTTTTTATAGAAAATAACATATTTCCAATTCAAATATAAGTGTATATATGTGGCGGTTTAAATTAATAATTAATTTACATAGTTCCAACTCAAATACATGTGTAAACATATAGAAAATATGTTGTTTTATAGAAAATAGTTAAATTCCAACTGAAATGCTATAATGTTAGAATTAATTTACACCTATGTATTTTAAAATTTAACTAATAGGCAATGCATTGAAATTAGAACCATTTAAAAATGACTACAAAGTAATAATTAGGACCATTTAAAAATGTACACAAAGTGTAATTTTGGATGTCCATTAAACATAGACTTTGATGTTATTTTGCATTGAAATTATAAATTATGATTGTAAACTGTCTTTGTGATTGTGTTGTGTGTTCCATATTAATGAATTCATACAAAGATATTATTTTCCTTTACGATGAGCCTTCATCATTCGATGATACCCTCGGCTTTAGCGTTCTAATCCCTAAGCAGAAAGGTCGGGTACCTACAATGATGGAAGGATTTAGAAAGGAGGCTTTAGATGATGCGAAGCAGTTACAGTTACAATACAATGAACACGGAGCTCCTCTAAACAAGACCGATGTGCATATGAACAACTTGGAAGGCTCACTTACTCGTTCCACGACACTGATTTCCATTAAAAGTTGGAATGTGTCTCCAGCGTTGAAAAAAAACCTATGATGTGCAATTAAGGTATTAAATTGTAAACTTTCTTTTTTCATAACCTAAACCCAAAATTAATTAGTTTATTTATTAAATATTGAAAATATTTTATAGGGATATTCAGCCAAAGATGACTTAAGCATAGAGTAGACTCTTAGAGATTATGCTAGGAAGTGGAAGAGGTTTAAGTATTGGTTGTATGAGAAGTATGTGAGCCCATACTTGGCAACACCCGAGGCCTTTAGGTTCCCACATACTCACAAGTATACTTTCATCATTCATGAACAGTGGGATATATTTATCAACCAAAGGCTTGGTGAAGATTTCAAGGTAAAAAAATTATCCAGTTTTTTATATATAACTAAGCATAGAGTATATGATTAAAAACTATAGAACTTAAGTGCGGAGCGACATGCAAAAAAACAAGGGAACAAATATTCCCATCAACTTGGCTTAGAGGTGGACTTGGTACATACTATATATTTATTATTTTGTAGTTTTTTAAGCGAAAATTAGTTACCTATTTATATGTCTAAATTTGTAACAAGCTGTAAGAGGCACCGCCGAACCAATAGAGCACGAAGAGCTTTGGATACGCGTAAGAACAAAGAAAGATGGATGATTAGACAACCCATAAGTTGAGTCCATTGTTGAAAACATTGTGCGTTCTAAACCCCAAATTAATGGTCATATATTATATTTTATATGTATTGTTTATCATTAATTCTAAAATTAAATTTGTAGAATGCTTTGAAGAAAAATGCCATTGAAGACATTCATAATGCATCTCCTCCGAATGATGTACTTACACAAGCCTTCAGGTCCGATGAGTATCCCAATCGGCTTCGAAGAAAGGGAAAAGGCTTTACGCTCAAGAATTATTTTAAAACCATATGGTAAAGCACAAAAAAAAAATAAGAAAGAAGTCGATGTAGATGACAGGATCCAGACCCAAAATGCAACAATAGAAAAATTGGAGCTAGTCTTGAGTAGCTTGTTTGATGTTGTCCGGAAGAAAGTAGTATTGGATAATATCAGTGATCTCGCGACTGCATGCGGTCTTGACCTACCACCATAGACACCTACACATGTTTGGCATGAAGAGGCAGGTTCTCATTGTACTCGGGTCGATGATGTTACCCATCTGGGGACCTGTTTGTTTCCCCTGCATCAGATATTCCACCTAGTGATCCTACACCTGTACAACAAGAGGTATGTGAACCATTAGTAAATCTTTACACTGTAATCATAGCATTTTTAATTACAATGTATTTATGGTTTCTAACATGTGTTTGAAATTTAAGACATCCTATGTGAGCTTGCAGAAGGGAGAATAGATAACATCGTGGAAACTGGCACTTTGGCAGTGGGTAGTGCAGTTTGTCATGGTGTAGAATTAGGTACGGAGAATGTTATAGTCTCAGTGGATGTAGTGAATGGTATGTCTGTGTCTTTACCTATACCATCATTCGTCATGGTCTAAGTACGGGAGGCAGAAGGGTCATCCGAAGAGGCGTATAATTATTCATAAAATTGAAAAGTGTTTGCATTATTATTTTTTGTTTTTTGTGATACTAACATGTGTTTTATTTTTCTTGTAGAAATATGGGAAGAGAAAAAACTTGAAGGGCTAACAAATGATTGCAACTAGATCAAATAGCTCAAACCAAGTCGGCATATGTTGATGCTAATGTTGACGATGCCGGCTCAATAGAACTTAGCACTGTACTACTAGAGTTGTTAAGGCGCATCAACCCTTATGAAGCTTATAAGTTGTGGTCGGCCTCCTTACCACCACTAATTATGGGCTATGAAATATGAATATTTATTTCGAAAAAAAATATCCAAAATTTTTATTACATGCAAGAGTTGCAACAATCGTGCACTTTGTTCTACATAAAGTAAGTAACTCCAATTTCATTGCATTCATTACTCATAGTTGTGTTGCATAAAATTAATTATGCTACTTGTAAATAATAATTCATTGCGTAGGCATTTACATTCTCGACTGATGGATGAACTACTAGGGAATTATTATTATATACTTCCTGATGATATTGTCAATGTAGAAAAAAAAAATCTCGATGAGCGAGAACTAAAAATCTTGATGCGATGGAAAGATGCATCAAGAGGTCAACTATAGTTTTTTTCCATATTGGTCAAGGTACATAAGGTTTTTTAATAATATTATTATTATTTAAGTTTTACTAATTAACGCGTAAACATAATTTCATTTTGTTTATATATATTTGTAGTTCGCATTGGATGTTGGGCGTTATTGACCCATACTTAATAGTTGCATGGTCTCATGATTCGCTTGCGGAGAACAATCGTGCACGTATAGCCGACTTCAAGAGTTTGTTGGATATGTAAGTATGCATAATTAACTATGCATGATTATTAATTAAATTTAATAATTAATATTTAAGACTAATATTATTTGTGTTGATATATATATATATATATATTGTATGCCTAATGTATATACAGGACGTACTTGTATTGGAACTGTACAACGGACGGCAATAAAAAAGTTAAGTACGAAAAACTTAGATGACAAAAAACAAAGGTACATATATAATACATATTGGTATACATAAATATATATTCATATATGTAGATATTATTTAATGTATGGTTAAATGGCTAGTTAGCTATTTAATTTAACATTTTTTATAACTTTTGTATAGACAGTAAAAAAACTAGAAAATACCGAATGTGGGTATTATGTAATGATGATCATGTAGAACATCATAAACAATAATGTTAATCAATAACACTTAGTCAATATGGTAATAATTATTAATATTTTTACATTTAATAAGAATTGGTAATTATTAGTTTATACTTATTTGAATTACTAGTTTGGTCTGTGTGTGCAGTTTCATGATGTGATTTGGCCCCAATAGTACATAAATAGTTTTAGAGAAAAAATATAGCATATTCCATTTTATATATTCATTTGAGCGACGAAAAACAATATAACATTTAATTGTTGTATTTATGGAAAGATATTACTGTATGTGATTTTGTTGTACACATTATTTTTATATATTTGTATTTTTTTTCTCATTTGCATTATTTTAATTAGTAATTGATTCTCATTTTTACTAAATTAATCATTTGCAATAAATTATTTATTATTAACTTAGCCCCTACTAAATTATAAAAGTAAATGAAATTTAAATTTTTTAATTTTAATTAATAATATTTATAATTTTAAATTAATTTGAGAAAATATATTTATTAAATCAAATAAGATTTTAAAATAGAATAAATTTATTGAGACCCTAAATTATAGCAGCAAATTAATTTTATTTTTATTAATTTGAAATATTAAAATATAAATTTAATTAGTTTAAAAATTAAATTAATTAAATTAAAAAAATAATTTTGTCACTAAAATTCAATTTGAATTATTTAGCAACGTATTTTAATAGATTTGCTGCGACAAATTTTGCTGCAGTTTTAATAAGGGTTGTTGCTAAAATACCCCATCATTAGTGAAGAACGTCGTCGCTAATATGGCCCCTCATTCGCAACGACTTCGTCACTAAATACCCCATAATTAGCGATGTACTTCGTCGCTGATAAAGGATATTTAGAGACAAAAATTCATGGCAAATAATTCATTAATTGGCGACGTGTTGCATCGCTAATTAATGACTTTTTCGCAAAAAATATTCATCGAGAAAAATTCATCAATTCACGACGCAGTGCATCACCAATTAATGAATTATTCTCGATGATTTTTCATCGCAAAAAAGGGATAATTGGCGACAATATTTTTGCGTCGTTGTTTAGTAAAATTGTGAAACTTTTTCTCTATCGCGAATGTTTACCACTTTCAGCAACAGTCAATTCTGCACTATAAGAACTTTTTTCGGCATTTACAATTTGTGATGCCGTTTTTGTGCCTCTTATTAGCATTTTTGTTGTAGTGCAAGGAATTTTTTTTTTTTTGGAATCCCTTTGTTCCCTTATATCCAAGAGGGAGAAAACAGAATTTCAACCCTTACAAGTTTCGAAACTCTGAAATGTCTTTTTTCTTTATTTTTCTTTACTGCTTGTATATTGAAGTATTGGTTGTTTTAATACAAATATTATTTTTTTGTTGCAGTGGAAAGTATCAAACTAACAGAGTCTTTAAAAAAGGCAGAGGGGGGGGGGGGGGGCGGNGGGGGGAATTTGGGTACTCCAATTGCAAATCGGCTATTTAAAACACATGGTATTGAGAATCAAAAGCTTGATAAAACACATGGCATTATCCATAGTGGGCTTTTAAAAAACCAAAAAGACGGATACCCCATACGTTTGCATGCTGGAATATTAAAAAACAGAGTACTTGAAATCAAAGCCTTGAAAATACACATGACATTAACTAATGTATTGACAAAAGTTGGTATTAAAAAACCACAGCTACTCTATTTACATATTTATGACTAAACATGTTTCAATTATTCTTTTAATTCATGGGCCATTGGACTTTTTGTCTTTTTAAAAGCCAATTTAATCTTCTTTCTTGTATTCTTCCACAACATTTGAATGAAAAAAAAAAGAATACAAGAAGAATGAATGTTTTTTAACTTCATGCATATTTGTTATTTGGTGAAGTTAAAAAATCTTAGATGTAAGCCTATAATTGCAGAAAAATCATTTCTTCCAAAACGAGTTACGTGAATGCCTTTTCTTTTGTCCACTTGGTCGTAAGTAAATAAATGGCTCAAGAACAAATAGAGCTATCAAAGCTGGCTACTGGAAGGCCTCTGGAAAAGAAAGGAAGGTTGTTTGCAGGTGTGAAATTGTAAACTGGGTATCGTAAGACCCTCAATTTCTATCTAGGGCATGCTTTTTTAGGAGATCGAAATGTTAAAGAAAATAAGAAAACAACATGTAAGAATTACGAGGTTCACCAGATAAACCTAGCTACGTCTTCAGTGCTCTATTTTTAGAGCCTATGCTATATCTATTATTAAAGAAAAAGTTTATAACAGAAAGTCTACAAAACGTAAACCTCACCACCAAGCCCCAATAAACACTCAGATTCTAAACCCTAAGAAGTCACAAAGATTTCTTCACTAAGAGCTATAAACAGAAAGATAGAGATGAAGATTACACGAAGAACACACATGAACATACATGAACCCTAATCACCTCTCTCTGCCTCTCTGCCTAAACAAATTACCTGACTGATTTGCTACAGTGCCAACATAACAATATATACGTCTTGTGGTAATTAGGGTTAGGCTGTGCATAAGTGAAACGGTGTCGTATAGAATATAGGCTTGAACCGGTATAAATGAAACAGGGCCAGAGATTGAACATAATCCAGTTAAGCAAAACGACAACACCAACTTATAAAACAGAAACCTGCAAAAAGAGCTTACAGAATAACAAATATATGGAGCTTTAAGGATTAAAACTTAACAATTCTCTTCCTAATCCTTAAAGATTAGAAGAAAGAAAAACAAATATAGCATAGACTCTTACAAACATTATCACACAGAATAAATAATAACAACAGATTAGCTTACTCCTATTCGAAGAAAACTTTTGCAAGTACTAAACTTGCCAACAAGTAATGGTTTAGTTCCCATATCGAAAGGATTAGACTCTATAGGAATTTTGTCAATCTTAAAAACATTGTTAGCAATAAGATCTCGAATAAAATGATATTTAACATGAATATGCTTGGATTTTTCATGAAAAACAGGATTCTTATAGAGATGAATAGCACTCTGGCTATCCAAAAACAACACAACTTCTTGTTTGAGAACTTTAAGTTCTTCAAGCAATCATTTTAACCAGATTGTTTCTTTAGCAGCTTCTGTAGCTGCAATATATTCAGCTTATGTGGTTGACAGAGCAACCAAAGACTGAAGATGAGACCTCTAACTTATGGAGTTCCCACATATAGTAAACACGTCACTTGAAACATATATCCTTATATCCCTATCACCAGCATAGTCCGAATCAACAAAGCCTAGTAACTCAACATCCTCTATACTTTTCTTATAAACTAGACCTTCAAGTTCAATACCCTTAAGATACCTAAACAGCCACTTCATGGCTTTCCAATGTATTCTACCAAGGTTAGCCATAAACCTACTTAAAACACTTATGCCAAAGGCTAAGTCAGGTCTAGTACATATCATAGTATACATCACAGAACCTACAGCATTTGAATAAGGGACAAAAACCATATCTATTCTTTCAATAAGGGACATAAACCATATCTATTCTTTCAGACTCAGTAGAAGGACATTGATCGCTAGAAAGTTTAAAATAAGGACCTAGAGGGATAGAGGCTATCCTAAAGGTGTCCATAGAAACCTTAGACACAATCTTTTTAATTTAAGAAGATTGAGACAAACACATCTCTCCCTTAGATCTATTCCTTGTAATAGTGATACTTAGAACTTTCTTAGGAATTCCTAAGTCTTTCATATCAAATTCTGACATCAGTAAATCTTTTACCCCCTATATAACTAAGGAATTAGGACCAGCAATAAGCATATCATCTACATAAAGTAAAATATACACAACTCTACTAGTCATAAGATCTTTAAAATATAGGCAGGTGTCATAATGACTTTTAAGAAAACCAGCATTCACAACAAAAAAGTCAAACCTCGTATACCACTATTTAGGGGACTGTTTCAAACCATACAAGGATTTCTTAAGTAAACAGACCAGTTCCACTCCTTTCTATTCTACTTTAAAACCTTCAGGTTGTCTCATATAAATAGTTTCATCTAAGCCACCATGTAAAAAAGCAGTCTTAACATCTAAGTGTTCTAGATCCTAATCAAACTGTGTGACTAAGGCTAAAACAGTTATAATAGTAGTATACTTTATACAGGTGAAAAAATTTCATTATAATCTACCCTTTCAACTTGAGTAAATCCTTTAGCTGCTAACCTATCTTTGAACTTAAAAGGACCAATAGAGGACATACCTTCCTTAACCTTGTAAATCCATTTACATTCTACAACTCTCTGGTTAAGAAGGAGTTTGACTAAGATCCAGGTTTTATTGACATTTAGGGACTTCATCTCATCAAGCATAGCTTCTTTCCACTTAGAAGAATGCTTAGACCTAACAACATCTAAATAGGTTTTAGCTTCATTCTCAGTTAACTCTTTAAAAGCTACAAAAGCAAAGGCATATTTTTTATTAGGCTTCACCTGTCTTTTGACCCTATCTTTGGTTAGAAGATAACCAGGGGAAGCAAGAATTTTGGAATCAGGAGATTGAATTTCATTTGGTTCACTATCAGACTCCTCATTAGATTGACTTTCTAACTGACTCTGTTAAGTTTCTTTCTCACTCTGTTCGAATTCAGGTATTAGAGTACTAAACTCACTTCTAACCTCATTACTTTCCTTATTGGTATCTAAATCTAACTCTCTAACTTCTCCTCCTTTTTCAGATTTACTGACCTTAGACTCTTTTAACTTACAGGGCATACTAGACTCATTGAAAACAACATCTCGGCTAATTATTACTCTAAAATCTTGACCATCTCTCATCCACAGCCTAAAACCTTTGGTTCCTAAGGATAACCTAGAAAAACACAATTAGTACTTCTAGGTTCTAATTTCCCGTCAGATTGATGTGCATAAGCTGCACATCCAAAAACTCTAAGTCTACAATAATTAGGTACCCTACCAGACCACACATGTTCAGGAGATTTTAAATTTAAAATAGTAAAAGGTGCAAGATTAACTAAGTAAGCAGTTGTCATAACTACTTCACCCCAAAACAGAGAAGGAAGTCCAGAAGAAACAAGCATGCATCTAACTTTTTCAAGCAGGGTTCTATTCATACGTTCAGCTATACCATTTTGTTGAGGTGTGTGTCTTACAATTCTATGTCTATTCATGCCAACAGATTTACAGAAATCATCAAAAACAATATTACAAAACTCCAAACCATTATCAATTCTCAAAATTTTAACATATTTATTTGTTTTATTTTCAACAACTAATTTTCGCTCTTTAAACTTATCAAAAGCTTCATATTTAGTTCTTAACAAATAAATCCAAACTTTCCTTGAAAAATCATCAATAATAGATAATAATTATCTTTTACCATATTAAGTTTGAGTCTTTGTAGGACCCCATAAATCCGCATGCACATATTCCAAAACAGATTTAGTTTTATTATTATTTCCACTTAGATTAAAACTGATCCTATTTTGTTTACCAAGCACACAACTCTCACAGAAATAAAGCTTACATATTTTATCTTTTCCAAACACATCCATTTTATTAAGATAATATATGCATTTTTCACTAATGTGTCCTAGTCTTTCATGCCATAAAACAGGTTTATCATAACATGAAGCAAGAGAAGAATTACTAGTATTTACATAGGTTTTCCCAAGTAAAACATATAGACCATTTATTCTAACACCTTTCATTAGAACTAGAAACCCTTTAACAATTTTTAGTGTGCCTTTTTCAGCTTTACTACATAAACCTGATTCATCTTAACATGCCAATAGATATAAGATTTCTCTTTAATTCAGGTACATGTCCAACTTTATTTAAAGTAACAGTAGATCCATCATCCATTGTTAAAACAACATTTTAAGTACCACAGATAACACATGACAGATTATTACCAAGCAAGACTTATCAGAATCAGTTTTAATATAAGACTGAAAAGCATTAATATTAGGACACATTTGAAAGGAACAGCCAGAGTCAAGAACCCATTCATTAGCATGCATAGAAAAGGAAACAAGCAAGACTTCACCATAATCAATATCAGCAGAAACAACGGATAACCCACCATTATCATAGTTATTATTGTTTCCTTTTTCTTTCCCATCCTTTTTCTTTTTAAAACAATATTTTATATAATGTCCCTGTTTTCTATAGTAGTAACACGTTATGTTATTAAGCTTAGATTTAGGCCTTGAGTTACTTCTTGATTCAGGTCTATTGTTAGTATTATTATTAAAACAATTAAAAGTTTTAACAGACTGTCGACCTCTAATACTAAGACCTTCATTCTTATTTTTAGATTTTAACTCAAGATCCTTGGCTCTAAGGGCATTAAAAATACTATCAACAATCAAAGTATCTCTATTGTACTTTATAGCATTTTTTACATCTTTATAAACACTAGGTAGGAAATTCAGCATATAACAGCACATTTTTCATCAGAATAAGTTTCACCATAGTTTGACAAATTCATTATCAGACGGTTAAATAGATCAATATTAACATCCAAATCTTTAGTGACATTCATACGAAATCCAAAAAATTGTTTAAGTAAAAATATTTTATCTGGAAGAGATTTAGTTAAAAACAACTATTCTAACTTAGTCCATAATTCAGAAGTAGTTTTAATGCCTTCAACTTTTCTTAAAACAACATTAGATAAATGTAAAATAACAATATTAAAAGCTATCTCATTTATTTCAATTTTTTTATCATCAGAAGTGCCAGAAATATATGTACCATTAATTACTTTGGCCACCCTGAATTGTACCAGGGTGGCACTCATCTTCTTTCTCCAAAGAAAGAAATTCTCCTTACCATCAAAGATCTCAACTTCAATTTTTGAAGTCATAGTAACAGAAAACATAAGAGACAGGAAACAATAATAGAGGAATAATTGAAACATGGATAATCAATAATAATGAAACAAATTCAGAAATATAAAGAAACATATTCAGTATTATAAAGAAACAGATTTAGTATTATAAAGAAACAAATTCAAAACAAATAATAAAGATACAAATTCAGTAATAAAAATAAAACACAAACTAGAACCTTCCAGAGAGTGGTAAAGCCTAGGTTATTGCAAACCGGAAAACAAAATCTAGACTCCTTCTAATACAAAGGAAAAAATCTTTGACTCGAAGAAATCTAAGACAAAATTCTCCAAGATTCACAGACAGACCTAAGACTCTACCATGGTTGTCCTAGGTTCTTTGACACATTAAAGGCCAAAACCCTAAGATCTGAGAGCAGATCTTCACACAATAAGATACAAAGACTTTGAAAAACCTTTACGGACCTACATAGATGAAATTTGTGCAGAGCCTTCTCAGATTCTCCAAAAAACAAGACTAACACAAAAGTTTTGAAAAAATCCTTACGGACCTACACAGATGAGATATGTGCAAAGCCTTACCTCGTTTCTAGAAAACACAGATTCTACCAACAACAAAAAAAATAGAGAGGCTTCTTAGAAACAGAAAACAACAAGACTTACCCCGATTCTAGAAAACCTTAAAGCGCATATACCAATTGTTAAAGAAAATAAAAAAACAACACACAAGAATTACGAAGTTTACCAAATAAACCTGGTTACGTCTTCAGTGCCTATACTATATCTATTATTAAATAAAAAGTTTACAACAAAAAGTCTACAAAATCTAAACCTCACCACCAAGCTGCAATAAACACTCAAGATTCTAAACCCTAAGAAATCACAAAGATTTCTTCATTAACAACTATAAACAGAAATGTAGAAGATGAAGATTACACGAAGAACACACATGAACATATATGAATCCTAATCATGCCGTATAAAACATGGGCTTGAACCGGTATAAATGAAACAGGGCTAGAGACTGAACATAATCCAGTTAAGCAAAACGATAATACCAAAGTATAAAATGGCAACCTACAAAAGAGCTTATAGAATAGCAAATATATGGAGCTTTAAAGATTAAAACTTAACACGAACTAATTGGGTCATGTATAAGTATCGCTTCTCTAATGATTTTAGTTAAGGGTCACAAATATTTCATGTACATTTTTCATAAAATTAAGATTTTTTCTCTTTTGAAGTTTTGTAGTCCGTGTGCGGGAGAAATAGGGAGACTGTTGAAGACAAAAGGGTATTTTGGAAACGACATAATAGTCTGTGAAAAGTTAAGAAGGGTATAATTATAAAGTTTGTCAATGCGCTGACTTTTTCTTCAACAACCTCCAGCAATGGTTAAATAAAATTGGTGAAAAATAATTTTTCTTCAAAAATATATATTATTTGTCATTATTATTAATCATGATCATCACTAGTAGAATTTATGTCATTTGACAATTTATGTCTGTACAAAATTATTCACATTTTCAAACTAAATTTTTAGAATAAATGATTAATACATGAGCAAATGCAGCCAATTAGCAATTACTATGTTAGCAATGGTCTGAACGGTGATCATCATCACTAAAATAAGTAACACAACATTGGTTTTAATTATGATGGGTCACTTGTGTTTATTGGTGATGGATCACTAGTATTTTAGTATATGTTGTCAATGGTTATGATCAGGATCATTGTTGACATGACAATGGCTAATTAATTGAATTTAATTTTGTATTTGTTTTTTTTATTCTAAAAACCTAATATTGAAAAATAAATTTTTTTCTAACAGCTAAATTTTTTTCTAACAGCTATTAAAAATTGCTAATGACATATAGATCCAACTAGTGACGATCACTAGTTGTGACAAAATTTTTTTTCTTTTTAAATTACCAAATTATCATGAACTCAACTGGTAATGATTATTATTAATAATAAATAGCAAAATTCATTTTCAAAAGCTTTAATTGAATACCTAAAACTTCTATAGATATTAAACGCATCTATACTTTTTAATTTCATAAAAATTCTTTTAAAAACTAGATTGAGTGCACTTTCATATTTATATATATATATATATATATATATTTTGGAGATGGAGGTATTCAAACTCCGACATTTTTTTTTATCATCATGATTATTCGAACCAAAATTTTACAAATTGAAAAGTAACATATTCATCTAATTTAATAATTAATTATATATAAGGAAAAACCATTAAATTGTATTGGATTTGGAAGTTAATGAAAGTATATTTGATTTCTACAAAGATAATCCAATGGTAAAAACTATAGTTCTCATATAATAATCTGTACGCATGTAATGTAATCCGGCCCTGCAGGGATTTTTATCTCCGTCTTCGCCCCTTTCCTGGTTTATGTTGGAGGCGAGGCGGGGCAGGAATTCCTTGAGCCAAGGCAAGTATCTTTGTTCCTGCCCTGTTTTTCTGTTTATTTTTTAAAATATTTTAATTCATAAAAAAATGTTAAAAACTATAATTTTTTAAATAATGTATTTGAAATGTTGTTAATTTTATTTCAGAAAAAAAATATTTAAAAAAAATACAATTTATACTTAAATGTATTTAAACTAATTATAAAATAATTTTTAATATATATAATATAAATAGGGCAGAGGGCTATACTCCTCGTCTTTGCTCGGACGTAAATTTTTTTATCCGGTCTCAGTTTTCGATTTCTTTTTAATTAGAAATTTTCACTTTTTAAAAGCGGATTTTCACAAAGATCGAAAAAGACAGGACAAGTTGCCATTCTTAATAATAGTCAGATACCGAATTTTCTCACCCCAATGTAAAAAATATATAAATAAATAAAAGTATAATGTCGTGTTGTATTTACTATTTAGGAAATGGTACTAGAAAAAAATAAAAAATAAAAAATTTAAAATTTAAATTATTGTATCCCACCCTTTGAGATAATGCAGCCCAACAAGCCCAGAATCCACAACCAATCATGCCAAAATCAAACAACCTTAACCCGCTTTGAATCCCTTAAACGGTTTTAACAAACTTGTTCATCACCCACCTTCCATGGCGTTTCTATAGTTTTCAAGAACCTAATTACACGCATCAACGGCCGTTGACAGAGAACAAACCGCGTATGAAAAATTCTATACCTTCAAATTACCAACTTAGATAAAATGAAAAATATAAAAAAACCACGCGATTTCGTTAACCATCTTTATCCTGTATCATTCTTTTGGATTTTCATCTCCTTCCCGATCCAATTTCCATGACCCAATTCAGATTTTTACCCTTTTAATCCAATTTTTATGCGACTTTTTTTTTTTTTTCCAAATAAGTGGCGAGTTTGAGTTCTGGCATTCTTGTGAAGCTTCTTGAAGAAATGGGAGCTGATGAAAAGGAGTCGAAGAATGAAAAACCCATTTTACTACAAATCAGGAGCATAATTCCTGTAATGGCAGACACTGATCTCTGGCCTAAGCAGGGTTTTCACTTGAAGGTTTCGGATTCTTCACACGCCATGTTTGTCTCTTTGCCTCAAGAACAGGATGAGTTGGTTCTTTGCAATAAGCTACAACTTGGGCAGTTGTTGTTTGTTGAAGATTGAGTCAGCAAATCCAGTACCCATTCTTAGAGGTATTAAACCCATTCCGGGCCGACATCCTTGCTTCGGAAATCCAGAAGATCTTGATGCCATTGGTAATTTCATGAAAACAGATGGGGTTTGTGATTCTTCATCACTAATAGAGAAATGTGGTAGTGCGGACAAGAAAAAGCCACAGGAAAGAATTAGTTCTTTAAGTGTTTCGAAAGCCCAACCAGATGAGAAAATAAGAGGCTTAAGGTCTGCAAATTCTGATGCTGGTGAGCAAAATTCTAATACAATGAAAGTGTCAGGAAAAAGTAGCTCTGGTTTTATTGACAAAGACTGTGATTCTGCCACTACAAAATCTTCTCACTTGTCTTCTCCAGGAATGAAGAGAAGAAGCTGGAATGGTGCAGAAATTTCAGCTATCGCAGTAAAGCATGAAACAAAGCCAACTGATCGAAGTCGTAGTGCTTGTGTGCGTCTAGCTTACTTCTCTGTTCTCTTTGTGAGTCTGTGACATTTAGATAACATTAGCTAAGTTTTGGACAAGTGAGCCTTTCTCTCTTTCTTAGACAGTTTTTGATTCATTTTTCTCTTTGTTTTTATGGGATTAACTAAAAAATATTATTCAGTTTAAGTTCAATTGAGTCTAGTTGAAGAAAATATAAATGGACATTTAGGCTTAACCTCACTCTTGCTACAAACTTTCATGGCATATGATCAGAATTTTTGGGGCTCATACTTAGCTCGTTGATTGATTTGTGAAGTTAAAAGAACATGAAACCATTACAAATGAATTTAACATGTAGGAAGGGAAAAAGCTTTCTATGTTCTGTTTTATAGCTTTTGCCTTAATACTCTTTCTGCATTTACAGGCTTCTCCGGTTCGACCCTCTAAATATGCTAGCTCAGATGAATGTTCAAGCTCCAAAACAAAAAGAAATCATGTTGGTCTAACTTCAAAATCTATCACAACTTCTACAAAGAGTAGGACCTCCTCGGAGTCCATGAAAAGCTGTGAGAAGGAGTCCTTAGATCCAGCAGTGTTATCCAATAGTAAAAAATCAGTAGAGACTAAAATACAATGGAACTCAGTCCCCTCCAATTTAGTAAAGCTTGGAAAGGTAAAAGGCCTTGCCTAATTCACTAATACTTGTTCTTCTGTTTATATACAATGCCTATGTTGAACTATAATCCTTGGATGCTGTGCAGGAGCTGCAAAGGCACAGAGATGTTGCCCTGCTTGCTTCAGTTGACGCTCTACAAGAAGCTTCGGCAGCTGAGAGATTGCTTAAGTGCCTGAGGTAAGATTATCTGTGTTAGAGCTTCTGGGTTGTATTCAATTATTCACCCTTTTTATTTTTAATTTTTTTTCGTAATCATTTAATGTTTTCCCAGTAATTACTCAAAGCTTCATTCGGCCAAGGGAGAGAAGCAGCAACCATCAGTTAATATATTTTTCAACCTCGAAGAAAATTTGGCTGACACCAAATTACTCGTTCAGTCATTAAGAAACATTAGTCCAGCAAGAGCAAATGATGGTAATGATCCAAACAGCCATGGTTCCATCAAGGAAGCGTTAAAACTTGCAGTAGACAGGAAGAAAAACGCAACTTTATGGATCAAAGCCGCTTTGGCATCTGATCTAACACCTCCTTCTGCCCCTGAAAGTGTTTCAATGGGGGCTCAAAATCCAATGAGAAAACCAACCACAACAATTTGTAGCAGTAAACAAAAAGGAAGCAGCTGCTTAGTTAAAAAGCAGAGAAACAATGGAGATATTCAAGTTGGTTTGGGAGCTGAGAAGGACATTTCTGATGATTGGATAAAAGGAAGTTGTCTGTGTGCAGCTGCAGAACTGACAAATTGCTTGCTTGAAGAATGTAGGAGATGGTTTTTGGGTTATGCTGAGAGTTATTTAGATGAGGTTAATAGCAAAACCATGTCAATGGCATCAGATAGCTTGCAGGTAGCTGAGAGTATGAGGCAGATTAAGAAAATGAGTGACTGGTTGGATTTGATTGTCAAACAAAACGCAAATTCTCCAAAACATGGATCCAGAGAGGTTTCAATGTTGGAAGATTCTGAATTGGAAGCTTGTAATAGAGTGAGGAAGAAAATATATGGTGTGCTTTTGAAGAATGTTGAGAGAACTGCCATGGCTTGGGAACACATGAATGCAATGGTCGAAGTTGTGCAACATTGAAACCATTAACTGTAAATGTTCTTTCTTTTTATTTTTTTTATTTTTTTCTTTGTGGGGGGTAAAAAAAATTATAAAGGTTAAAATGGTCTCAAAATTCTACTTGTTAAATCATGGATTTGGAAATGTTACTAGTTTTCCGATCTGCTGTTCTACACACTTTTCAGGAGATGCCTCTGGCTAACTCATGATGGCTGAAAATTATACCAATTTGATTTAGTGGTAGGGTAGACTTATCCAAGAGAAAAATCATGTAAGCTAACTATTTGAAAACTGCACTGATTCTTAAAATCAGTATTGGACCCACTAGTTTTTGGTTTTGGCTACATTTACAAATCTTGGGTTTCTTTTTCTTTTTCGTTTTAAGTTTCTAAACAAGTTATTACCTATGCGGATTGCTTTTTTTTCTTATTACCTAAACAAGTTCAGCTTTTCAAGGCTTACATTAAGTTCTGAAAATTATCCATTTCAAACTATCAAAATGATAATATGCAGAAATTGCATAATAAACGTGGTCTGGACGATCTGGTCTCTCAAATTAATCTATAGATTCATTATTCAACAATGTCAAAATCACTAGCGAACTAATATATCAAGCTTAATCATAAATATTGCCTGATTATTACCATTGTACACTAAATTTGGCAGGGATGTACTTTCCATTTCTTCTAAACAACAAGTTCAAGGACTCTTAATTTGCTTTGCTATTTGATAACAAACATCAGCGGCATTAATATTAAGAATGTTGTTGAACTCTATAAAAAAAATATAAATAAAAATAAATAAATAAATAAAAAGAAGAAGAAGAGGACATATTGGATTCCTCCAAAATAATTGTGAGCAGAATGCAAAGAACAGCAACTTGGCATCATTGACCTCAAGTTAATTTCACTCTTACTTTTTAACTGTTTTGATCTGTCATTGTCACTGAAAGTCTGCAAGAATGAAGACAGGAGGCCAATGAATAATCTGAGATTTAAAAGTAGTAAAGTAAATAGCAAAATCTGGCCATTAAAGAAGCAAAGGTGTTGAAATAGTTAGTGGGCATGAAGTAAAATTTCCCATGCAAAGATTTTGTTTCTTTAAGTTCTTAATGTAGTTGTCAGTTCAAACACTCCTCAAACCCAAAAAAAAAAAAACAAAAAAAAAAAACAGAATAACTGATAGTAGTCCAAGCTGAGTAGTACAGTTTGATTTCTATGTGAAATAAAAGCAGTCACAGGAATGGAAGATAGAAAAAGCAATACAGAATTACACAGTTCTGCTTAGTTAACTTATGTTTGGTTATAGAGTTTTTGATTACGTTGTAAACACTCTTGGTATAATATATACACACACACATACATAATATCATGTGATTTTATATGTTTTCCCTTCATATAAAATATGATTCTTCTACTCTTTCTTCCATAATATGTGTATGTCTTGCTAGTTTCAAATCAAAGAGAAGAAGAAAAAAAAAAAAAGAAAGAGACGAGAAACTGATTTCTATATTCAGTTTTCTTCAATATTCAGCTATAACAAAAATTAACAGAAAAAATATAATTTAAACACATTTTGCATGAAAAGTAGGCAGACATGTCCACCCTTTGTAATCTGTCCAGACCATGTGGCTAATTAATGCCACTCATTTCACTCTCCAAAATATCCCTAATTCATGCTATTACATTACAACAAAACACGCATCAACTTAACCAAACTAAATACACAAATTAGTTACTTCAAATATAAGTAACTTCACTAACAACCTAAACCAAAATAACACTAATGCTTGCAGTCTTTCTCTTCTCCATGTCTGGCTGGCTTTGCATTCTCAAACACAAGCTTCAAGCTTTCATAGTCATACACAACAAAATTTGATCACTAAAAATGCCACAATTCTAGCATATATAATACCAATCTGTCTGTTCATCAAAACAAATAGAAAAAGCAGTAAAGTATACCAGACTATGATCCAGTTAATATGTACAGCTGTGACACAAATACATACATATGCATATAGAAGCGGTAATAGTTACCTTTATACAGAATCAGATATTGACAAATTTTGAAGTGCAAAACCACAACTTTAATGATTTCTCTTTTAGTTTTTTGCTTTGCCTTTTGGCTATATAAACTCAAAAACCTTCACTAGATTGCATGACGAATTGAGATTAGTACACTTTTATATACATATACTATATATATATATGTATATATAATGTAAATTACATTCAAACTTGATGCGGTCACAAAATGAAAACAGTGAATGAGATACCATTTGTTTGGTCCAGTTACACCAGTTGTATTTAACCTGCAAAAATGATTTTCAGTAAAAAGTCTCCTGCATCAAAGTGCTCATAGCATCAATGTCCATACATCCTCCATGTAACATTGTCTAGCTTGAATCATCATTTTTTTGCCTCCTTATTTGTTTCTCCATGAGTTCCACCTTTGATTTTTACAACTAATGGATCATTTTTAAGATTCGTCCTCCTTGTTGTGTGCCCCATGCAAACTTTTGTCTCTTCATAGACATTTAACAATTCTTCCATTCGACTAGTTAGTCGGCCCACTTCTATCTTTGCCTTTTCGTTTCCTTCATGTGTCTTGGATGCAAATAAACACAATTTGTTACAATGCGCTCTTAATGAGCCATAGCAAAAAAAGGTTGCTGCTTCATCAGATAATTCACATATACCAGGATGCAAATATTCCTAGGGCAGAATCCAACAAGGCACAACCCAGATAAAACTTTCCACCATGCCCTCATTGCAGGAAGCTAGGACATGGTGTTGTGGTATATTTTAGATTAACTCACAAGTGTACGAATCAATAAGTAAAAGAGTGGATTTCTTTTAAAAATAAAATCGATATCGATCCCACGAGAAATAATGTCTCTAGTATTGAAATTAAATAAATTATAAATTAAACCTTGAAAAGTAAAAGAGTGTTTGATTGATTGTTGTTGTGTAACCAGGCATGAATTAAAAACAAAGCAATAATAAAAACAAGAACAAGGCAGCAAGTAGTTTATCAAGATTTTAAGAAAACAAGGATTATAATTTCACCACTATTACTCCTATTTAGCCCTAATGCATTATAAATTCATACGTTAACCCCCCTTTAACCACATATGACTAAAAGTTGATTTCTCAATGCATTCTAATCTAGCAAGCATAACATATTTAATTATCTCTAATCTAAATACGGAAATTTAAGCCCTAAGACATGCAAACCCAATAAATCATGTTAAAGTTGTCACTAAGGCATGTAATGAAACTTGATTTTGTAAATCTGCAAACTCATTAGTGGAGATTTACACCATCTAATTTCCTCGAGATAGTGTAAATATGCCGCAACTGTTAGAAATATTGATTTTGTAAATCAAACTGTAACTGATTGGCCAAATCATTTGCAATGAAACTTTGCAGCATTGAATACTAGTGAATCATGATTCATTTGCAATTAGAATCGTACAAAACCTCAAAGTATGGCTCCAGATATGATTTTCTCATTAAAGATTACGCAGAAATACAGTAATTCCAGCATTTGTCTTTCTTTTATTGAAAATAGAAAAATACAGTAATTAAGTATTTTTCATCAACAATTAATCATAAACTATCTTAAATTCAATATAAAAAGTGGCATAAAAACATTAACATTTTATGCCTATCAAATACCCCCAAATTGAACTTTGCTAGTCCCTAGCAAAGAATTAACTAAAAACATACTCCTATAAAACCAAATACCTTGATGAGGTTGCCTCAAAGATTGCATAATCATATTAATTCAAAAGTAATTTCCAAGTGATCATGCATCTCAATACCTTATCTTCTATTCAACACAATTATTACTTTCAAGTGTGTATATGAAGATCAAATGATACAGTCAATGTCATGCACTTGAATAAATCTACATTAAATAGAGTTTGAAAATAAATACATGAACTACCATATGCTCAACATAATTAAATAGCCCTCCACTAATGTAGATCAATGCATTACCATGAATCAATAGGACTTTATAGGCTTGTAATGTAAATGCTTGTAATGTAAAGGCTAAAGGGTAATGGTTTAGAAGAAATAAAAGAATAGGAAAATAAAAATTCAAAGAAAGAAAACTTATGAATAATATGCTTATAAAACTTTTTGTTTTTTTCCTTTCAAATACACTTTTCTTCTTCTCTTCCTTCAAACTTCACAAAACAACTCTTTTTCACAACATTATTTTTTTTTCTTTTTTTTCTTTTTTCTCCTTCTTCACCTTTGGTGAACATATATATATATATTCTTCCTTTAAACCCCAAAATTGTTCTTCTTTATATACCTTGCTCGAACTTCTTTTTCAACATCAAAGGTACATAATAGCCATATTTTTACCAACATTAACCACCCCCAAATTATCTTCTACTTCACTTCACTAAATACAAATTATAAGCATATATTCAATTTCAACATAAGCTCTCTTTGATAAATATGTATAAGGTAGGAAAAAATATATAATTAGGCATAAGAGATAAGTCAATGTGGCTTAATGAATAAAAAGGCTCTAATATGCAATCAATTATGCATCCTAAAAATGGCTCAAATAAGGTACTAAAGAATAAATATTTCAAAAGTAGGCTAGAAAGGCTCAATCTTAAAACAAAGATGGCCTACATCATATTCAAAGTAATGCATCTCTCTAGGATTTCGCCTCAAGCAATAATTATGTAAGTTCTAGAGTTCACAAAAAATAATCACTCTAAATTATGCAAACCTTCTCCAAAATACAATCAAAAGCATGCATATTTAATAAAGTGCTCAAAATAATTTTGAAAGTAATAACATGTGAACTTAACTTTAGGCATTAGAGAATACACAAAAACAATTCCACTACCTAAGAATCAATTTATTCACAATCATATTCTTATCATAGGCTCTTCAAAATATGCTAAAAAAACACTAAAAACAAAAAATCAGCAACAAAAACAGCTTCTTCTTTTTCTTTTTCTTTTTTAAATACTAAACTAAAAACTAAAAAATTCAAAAACTAAAGAAGAAAAACTTCAAACAAAGAGAACCCACCCTCAACTTTAAGATAAACATAGTCCTCGATGTTCAAAACAAAGAAAAATAAACACAATAAAAAGCAAAGGTTAAGAAAGCTCCCCCATTTGATGACTTAGGCTAAAAAAGGCTCCCTTTTGCTGATCACTCTCTTTATGCTTCTTCTTTAATTTTCACTTCTTTGACACCTATAAAAAACACAAAACAAAAACAACTAAAAAGAAATTAAAATTAATGCCTCCCAAAAAGTGTTTGTTTCAAGTCTTTAGCTTGACTTTCTTGTGGAGCTCAAAGATCTTTAAATTCAATAAAATAAATCATTTCTCCTCCTTCATAATAAGGTTTCAATCTTTGTCCATTAATTAAGAAAGGAGCTTGACCATCTCGCACAATTTCAATAGATCCATACAGTGAAATTCTTTTGATTTTTTATGGACCACTCCATCTTGATTTTAACTTTCCTGGAAACAATCTCAATCTTGAATTGAAAAGAAGTACTTGCTGACCAACATAGAAATCTTTCTTGCTAATCATTTTATCATGCCATTTTTTTTTCATTTTATAAATCTTGGCATTTTCATATGCTTCCATGCGGAATTCATCTAGATGATCCAATTGCAACAGCCTATATTTCCCCACAGCTTGAGTATCAAAGTTAAAAAACTTAGTTGCCCAATAGGCTTTTGGTTCCAACTCTACAGGAAGATGACATGCCTTACCAAATACTAACATGCATGGTGACATACCAATGGAATTCTTGAATGCGGTTCTATAAGCCCATAAAGCATCATCTAATTTATGTGACCAATCTCTTCGTGACGCATTTACAGTCTTCTCCAAAATCCTCTTGATCTCCCTATTTGAAATCTCTACTTGTCCACTGGTTTGTGGATGGTAAGGAGTTGCAACTTTATGAGTAACACCATATTTGCATAACAGGGCATCAAATTGTTTATTGCAGAAATGTGTACTACCATCACTAATGATTGCTCGAGGAGTTCCAAATCTTGTAAAAATGTTTTTTCTTAAAAATTTAAGTACAACTCTTGCATCATTAGTGGGTAAGGCACATGCTTCCACCCATTTAGAAACATAAACAACAGCAACTAAAATATATTTATTTCCAAAAGATGAAGGAAAATGACCCATGAAATCAATTCTCCAAACATCAAAAATTTCAACTTCAAGGATATTCTTCAAAGGCATTTCATTTCTCTTGGAAATATTTCCAATTCTCTAGCACCTATCACAAGCTTGTATGAAAAGATGAGTATCTTCAAACATTGTTGGCGAATAGAATCCACACTTTTAGCAACTGTTGGCGAATAGTCGCTATTATGGCAACCATTTATTATGGATCTAACCTCCTCTCTAAGGTCACATTTACTAAAAACAGCATCAGCACATGATTTAAATAAGATAGGGTCGTCCCAAAATTAGGTTTTAACATCTTTCAAAAATTTCTTCTTTTTATAAGGCATCTCCAAATTGGAAGGCATAATATCATAAACCAAATAATTCACTATATCAGCAAACCAAGGATCTCCAATAATGCTTCCTATCTGGAAGACTTTTTCATCTGGAAAAGTTTCTTTTATTTCATGCTCTTTTTCTTCTTAGTTCTCCCCCAATCTAACCTAGAAAGATTATCTGCCACTAGATTGTCTACTCCTTTCTTATCTAAAATTTGAACATCAAATTCTTGGAGTAATAAAACCCATCTAATCAACCTAGGCTTACCATCTTTCTTAGACATCAAATATTTTATGGCAAAGTGATCAGTATTCACTAAAGTTTTTTATCCCAACAAATATGCCCTAAATTTGTCAAAAGCATAAACAATGGCAAGCATTTCTTTTTTAGTAGTGGCATAATGTAACTGAGCATCATTTAGTGTCTTACTAGCATAATAGATAGCATGCATTTTTCCATCTTTTTTTTGCCCTAACATGGCACCTACAGCATAATCACTTGCATCACACATGATAACAAAAGGTAAATTCCAATCAGGAGTAACAATTATAGGTGCACATGTAAGTTAATCTTTCAATAAATTAAAAGCATGCATGCAATTGTCATTAAAATCAAAAGGCACATCTTTATTCAACAAATTGCAAAGGGGTTTAAAAATTTTGGAAAAATCTTTGATAAATCTTCGATAAAAACCAGCATGTCCTAAAAAACTCCTAATTCCTTTGACATTTATGGGTGACGGTAATTTTGAGATTACCTCCATTTTTGCTTTATCAACCTTAAGGCCTTTATGACATACTTTATGACCTAACACAGTTCCCTCATGAACCATGAAATGACATTTTTCCCAATTTAGCACAAGATTAGTCTCTTCACATCTTTGGAGAACTTTAGACAAATTATTTAGACACATCGTAAAAGAATCACCAAAAACTGAAAAATCATCCATAAAAATTTCAATAATATCTTCTACCATGTCACTAAAGATTGCCATCATACATTTTTGAAAAGTGGCAGGTGCATTGCACAAACCAAAAAGCATTCTCCAATATGCAAAAGTGCCATAGGGGCAAGTAAAAGTTTTATTTTCTTGATCCTTAGGTGCTATAGCAATTTGATTATAGCCACTGTATCCATCTAAAAAGCAATAATATTCATGACCAATTAACCTTTCAAGCATTTGATCAATAAAAGGTAAAGGAAAGTGGTCTTTCCTAGTGGCTTTATTCAATCTCATTTAATCTATGCACATTCTCCATCCAGTTACTAACCTAGTGGTATAAGTTCAATATTTTCATTTTCTACCACAATTATACCTCTTTTTTTTCGGTATTACTTGTACATGACTAACCCACTCACTATCTAAAATTGGATAAATAATTCTAGCATCCAAAAGTTTAAGAACTTCATTCCTCACCACTTCTTTAAGATTTGGGTTTAGCCTTCTTTGAGCTTCTACACTTGGTTTATGTTCATCCTCCATCAGTATTTTGTGCATACAAATAGAGAGGCTAATTCCTTTGATATCAGCTATAGTCAACCATAGAGCAGTTCAGTGCTTCCTTAAAACTTGTAAAAGTTCATTTTCTTTGCCACTACTTAAAGATGAAGAAATAATAACAAGTAGAGTATCATTATCCCCTAAAAGGACATATTTTAAATGATTGGGAAGGGGTTTTAATTCTAAAAGTGGGGGTTTTTCACAAGATGGTTCCTTACTAGGTTCTCTCTCACCTAAGTCCTCATATTTTTTTATAAAATTAACTGCCTCATTTTCTTTTTCAATCGGATCTATGTCATCTAAAATCAATCCTAGAGAGTTCTCTATACTTTCCTTCACTTGATCATTGATTAAAGTATCGCACACATCAATCACATGGCAAGATGAAGATGCATCATCGACATCAAGAAATTTCAAAGCATTGAAAACATTAAACTTACCTCCTCATCCAAAACTCTCAAAGTGAGTTCACCTTTTTGTACGTCAACGAGGGTTCTGCCAGTGGCTAAGAATGGTCTTCCCAGTATAATTGGTAAATTTTCATCTTCCTCCATAACTAAGACTATAAACTCTGCTGGTAAAATAAACTTATTTACCTTGACTAGTACATCCTCAAGAATCCATCGTGGTCTCTTTATGCTCATGTCTGCCATTTGTAAAGAAACAGATGTGGGTTTAACCTCCCCAATTCCAAGCTTCCTATAGACAGTATAAGGCATTAAATTAATACTAGCTCCTAAATCACATAATGCCATAAAGTTAAAATGACCAATATTACAAGGGATGTCAAAACTTCCTGAGTCTTTTAACTTAGGAGGAATTTTATTTTGTAACCTAGCACTACACTCTTCAATAAGTGCAACCATATCATACTTCTCCCACCTCCTTTTGTTACTTAAAATTTCTTTAATGAACTTAGCATAGCTAGGCATGGATTCTACGGCATCTATTAATGGAATATTAATATGCAATTGGTTAAACACATCCAAAAATTTATTAAATTGCCTATCTAACTTAGCATTTTTAAGTCTATTAGGAAAAGGTGGAGGGGGCGGAAGTTTATATTCTGCATTCTTTATAGTTTGCTCGGCATTCTCCTGTTGTTGCTTGAGTTGACTATTTATTATGCTCTATTCTTGGATGAATGTATCTTGATTTTGCTTTTCTTGTTGACTCTCAGTTCTCCTTACATATGGAGGAATGTATTTATCTTGTTTTGGAGCAGCAATTCTATCATGAGAAGTGTTTTCTTTGGTTGAACTTGAGATTTCCGGTTGCATTGGAGGCTCCATAGTTGTGTTGTCTTTTATGCTTGGACGGTCCTCTAACTATTTTCCACTTCTCAAAACAATAGCTTTTATATGCTTTTCAATCTTTCTTTCATCATCATGAGTTTTCTGAATGACTTGAGTTGCTTCCTCCACTTGAGTTCCTAATCCTTTTAGTACTTCCTTTGCCTCCTGTATAAAAGCAGCAGCATTGTCAGTCATTTTTAACATAGATTGCTCAAGTAGAGAAATAGTATGAGAAAAAGGTGGAGTTTGAGTTTGAGAAATTTTATTGAAATTTGAGGCTTGGAATTGTTGGTGTTTTTGAGGTGGAACTTGATAGATCCATTTTTGTTGTTGTCCTCCTTGGGTATTTGAGTTGTCTCTCCAAGAAAAATTTGGATGGTTCCTCCATCCTGGATTGTAATTTGTCTATCTTATCCTCTTCATGGACAGCCATGGACTTCTTTAGGTTTTGGCTCATTTCACTTGCCCATTGCGAGTTGTTGATTGACATCTCCTCCAATAGTTCGTATGCATCATCTTGGGATTTATTTAATAAAGCACCACCTACAGCAGCATCCACATTATTTCTTGTTAAATAATTCAACCCATTATAAAAAGTTTGGACTTGACTCCAAATGGGCATCCCATGGTGTGGACACTTCCTAAGTAGTTCTTTTAGCCTCTCCCAAGCTTCATATAAAGACTCCATCAAATTGGTGAAAAGTGTTAATTTCATTCCTAAGCTTTGCGATTTTAATAAGTGGGAAAATTTTGTTTAGAAACTTAAAGGCTAAGTCATCCCAAGTTACAATACTCTCAGGGGGTAGAGATTGTAACCAACTTTTGGCTCTATCCCTTAAGGTAAAATAAAATAACATAAGTTTGACAGCGTCCTCAGTAATACCATTATACTTCACTAACTCACATACATCACAGAAATTCGATATATATTGGTTAGAATCCTCACTTGGTAACCCTCCAAATTGGTAATTGTTAAGCATAGACATGGTAATAGGTTTGATCTCAAAGCTAGGTGCACCAATAGGTGGTCTCCTAATACATGACATATCCTCAACCGTTCTAGTTGCAGCATAATCCCTGATAGACCTATAACCTTGGTTATTAGGAACTTCAGAAACTACTGGGTTACCTTGGTTTTCCATGTTATTATTGGTATTTCTAAATAAATTCTCTCTAACTTCTTCTCTCCTTAATCTCCTTAGATCTCTCTAAGAAAAATCAGATTCAGAATTAAAACTCATAAACAAACTAAATAAACAAACTAAAAAAAATAAAACAGTAACTAAAAACAGAAAAACAGAAAAAAATAGAAACTAAAATTAAATAGAAAAACTGAAATAAAACAATCTAATTAACTCACACAATAAATCATGTTCAGTTGTCACTAAGGCATGCAATATTTCTATAACCATGTATTTTATTGCATTCCATACTTATATCCCTTATTTCTAAGCCAATATAAATACTTAATCTATCCACATTTTCCTGAAAGCAGTAAGAACTACAATAAAATATTAACCTTAAACATGAATCAAACTCAAGCATGCATTAAACACTAAATATAAATAATAGGGTTATATCATAATCCTCATAGAAAAATTAGCTACACATCATTCCTAAATTATCCATCAAACAAGTAAGAGATAACATAGTTTAAATAGCAAAGAAAATAAGAGTAACGAAATCAAATCCAAAGTTGATGGCTGTTGGATTCGGTTCTTCAATCTACTCCTCTTGGCTTCTCCAAACTATGATCCAAGTCACAAGGTTGACTCCTCCAATGGCTTGGCTGAATTTCCCTTGCACTAGGCTTTGTGTATCACAATTTTACTATGAAATAACACTCAAAACTACATATAAAACCTTAAATAAAGCTGCTGTTTCCGTGAGAATGGAGAGAAAAATCTCCAGCTGTGAGGGCTGGTGGTGAAACTTGTGTGTGAGAGAATAATTTTCACTATCAAGGTAGCAATGTATTTATAGGAAAGGTTTATGAGGTTTAACCCTAAAACCCTTCTAAAACCTAAAGAATATAGGAGATAATATGTAAACTCAATCTCCAACTCCTATATTTCCTAGCATGGCCAGCTACCTCAAGGAGAGTAGGGTAATTTGTGTCTCATGTTCACACTAGGGATAAAGAAACATTCCTTATCTCTTTAGGAATCGAATTTATATTCAACTCTAATTCCTTTTAGATATTATTCCAATTAATATAATTAGAATAATCTGACCTCCCATGTGGCATATGATGTGGAAAATTGCGTATACATGGTTGAAGTGTTGTGACATGGCAGTCCAATCATTAATAGCATCCTAGTAAGCCAAAAT
Organism: Ochetophila trinervis; assembly: GCA_003254975.1. NCBI lineage: Eukaryota > Viridiplantae > Streptophyta > Magnoliopsida > Rosales > Rhamnaceae > Ochetophila > Ochetophila trinervis. The sequence continues at coordinate 78,894 of QANX01001334.1, forward strand.
AATTTCCCTCTATATCTTCCATGACTGTCAGGCAGATTCCATGTACCTTTTGGATGACCAAATGGACTCTGAATTCATTGATTATGGTTTCAAAAGTCAGGTATATGTCTCAAATTTCCAGGAATATCTTGTTTTCACAATTTAGACACTAGGAAGACACTCAAATTCTAATTTCTCCGAGATGATGTAAATCTGCCGCAATTGTTGGAAATATTGATTTTGTAAATCAAACTGGCACTGATTCGATGAACCATTTGCAATGAAACTTTTCAGAATTGAAGCCTAGTGAATCAAGAATCATTTTCAACTGGAATAGCACAAAATCTCAAAGTGTGGCTCCAGATTTGATTTTCTCAGTAAAGTTGTGCAGAAATACAGTAATTCCAGCATCTGTCTTTCTTTTATTGAAAATAGAAAAATACAGTAATTGAGTATTTTTCATCAACAATTAATCATAAACTAGCTTAAATTCAATATAAAAAGTGGCATAAACACATTAACATTTTATGCCTATCACATGCTCTAGCAAGTTGTTACTGGAGATACGACGCACAATGTACAAATTGTCATCAGAATGTTCATGTGGAACGAGTGTGCAGCCAAATGCCAGAGCTAAGACAAAATGTCTGACCCAACTTTCTAAGACAAAGGGTCCGAGGCAACAAGCCAATGTTGTCAATGAAGAAGTGAATAACCAAAAGGCTGAGAACTTCTTTGTTGCTACATGCCTAGGTGCAGCCGAGGGAGAGCTAGGCTGGGTGGTTGACAGTGGTTGTTCTAACCACATATCATACAATGAAGGATGGTTCAAGAATATGGACAAAAATTTCTGATCTAAAGTGAAGATAAAAAATGGAAGCTACATAGATGTGGAAGGAAGAAAAGACGTAGTCATGGATACGTCAAGAGGTAACAAAATCATACAAAATGTCCTTTACATTCCCTCTTTATGTGAGAATCTATTAAGTGTAGGACAATTACGAGAGAAGAACTATACACTTACATTCTCGGAGAATACATGCTCAATAATAGACTCAAATAAAAATGAAGTGTTTAAGGTAGCTATGAAGAACAAGAACTTTAGGATTGACCTAGACCAAGTCTTGAGTACCAAAGTTGAAAATTTATCTCAGCTTTGGAACAAAAGGCTCAGACACTCTAGCTACCAGGCTATAAAGAGAACATCAACCTTAGTTAAGAATATGCCTCGAGTGAGTGAGGAAGAAGAAATGTGTGATATATGTCAGCAAGGGAAACAAACAAAACTTTCATTTTTGAATGTCAGCCTCAAAAGAGCCAGGACCAAGTTAGAGCTGATTTATTCAAACGTTTGTGGTCCAATGAGTATACCTTCTCTACATGGAAGTAGATACTTCCTTACTTTCATAGACGATTATTCACCGATGTGTTGGGTATACTTTCTAACTCAAAAATCACAAATGTCTGAGAGGTTTGACAAATTCAGGAAGCTGGTGGAGAATTAGTCTGGATGTACACTGAAGAGCATAAGGTCGGACAATGGGGGAGAATACACTGGTCATAGCTTTGAGCAAATATGCAAGAACAAATGAATCATACATCAATTTACTACACTATACAAACCGCAACACAATGGTGTGTCCGAGAGAAGGAACCGTACTATCATGGAGATGGCTCAATACTTTCTTTTTGAAAGCAAAATGCTGAAGAAGTTTTGGGCCGAGACAGTCAATACCTCAACCTATATCCAAAACTGTATATACTCCAAGACTGCAGGAAACAAAACTCCATTTGAGCTATGGCATGGATACAAGCCCTCTTTGGAGCATCTGAAGGTCTTCGATAGCGTATGCTATCTTTATGTGCCCGAAGAGAAGAGGGATAAGTTAAACAAAAAGGCTCAGGTTGGTGTCTTAGTCGGATATAGTGAAGTGACCAAAGGTTTTTGATTATACAACATTGAAACTCAAGAAACTTCTTGTAAGCCTAGACATGACATTTGATGAAGATATGAGATAGGACTGGAGTAAATAGGAGTTACACCAGAGTGGACATGCTAATGTTTGGGGCAACAACAACACCAGTCCCGGAGATGATGTCCGAAACAACAACAACAACAACAACAACAATGATGATAATGCCAGAACCAACAGTGATGTCCGAGACTTTCCAAATGTCTGGGACATCAATGATGATGATGTCCGAGAGATGACCATCGACTCAGACTTGGACATAGGAGATGAAAAAAAAAAGGACTTGAACCTTAAATGAAATATATGAAATGTGCAATTTTGCCCTCAGTGATCCAACGAAAGTCAAAGAAGCCTTTGAGAAAAAAGAATGGAAGGATGCAATGACGTCCGAGATGGAGATGATAGAGAAGAATGCCACATGGAGCTTAGTGACTAGACCGAAGAATAAGCATGTTATCGGAGTCAAACGGATTTTCCGAACCAAGTATAATCCAAATGGCTCCATCAACAAATACAAGGATAAGTTGGTAATGAAAGGTTATGCTCAGCAAGCTAGCATTGACTATGGGGAGACATTTGCCCCTGCTGCAAAACTGGAAACTATCCGACTCATTCTTGCAATTTTGGCACGCAATCAATAGAAGGTCTTCCATATGGATGTGAAGTCAGCATTTCTTAATGAAGTGCTGAAAGAAAAAGTGTATGTCCAACAAGCTAAGGGTTCATAGTCAAAAGAAGTGAAAGATTAAGTCTATAAGCTTCACAAAGCTTTATACAGACTGAAGCAAGCTCCCAGAGCATGGTACAGAAGAATTGATAGTTACTTGCTAAAGTAAGGATTCATAAGAAGTCTGAATGAACCGACCTTATACATGAAGAGCCAAGGAAGCATGGTGGTGGTATTCTTTTATGTGGATGATCTACTGGTGACCGGAGGCAACTTAGAAAAGATTGAGAAGTTTAAGGTTGACCTTGTAGATCAGTTTGAAATGTCAAGCTTGGGAGAGATGAACTATTTCCTCAGAGTAGAGGTTACACAAATGTAGGCATCTTCTTCTCTCAAGAAAAATATATTAATTAGGCCTGGGCAAAAACCGACCGACCAGACAAAACTGGCCAAACCAAACTGGACAGTTTGGTTTTCGATCATTGTTTCTGTCAAAACCGAGTCGATTTGGTGTTTTACATTGAAAAACCGAAGATGACGGTCCGATTGGTGGTTCACAGAGTTTTTTTATTAAAACCATCCGAACCGAACCGGTTCAGTAAAACCTTTTAATTATGCATAATCTCAGCCGTCCGATCTTTCCCTTCCATCACAGCCGTCAAATCTTTTTATTCAAAAACCCTAAATTTATTACTTTTTTCATTCATTCTGATTGTAGCCGGGGCCTCCCCACTTCCCATATTCTCGTGTTCTCTCCCCCTTCCCATATTCTCCTGTTCTCTCCCCCCCCCCCCTCCTCTGTCTCTCCCTCGTACATCCAGAAGGAATTTTCACCTTAAATTTTCACTGTGATCGAGGATCCGGGGCATTGAAGAGGTGGGTGTCCTCATCTCTAAAGCAAGTAACATCTCATTTTCCCCACGCAAATCCAATCTGACTTCTTCATCTCATTCATCTTCGAATCTTATTCTCTTGTCTCGGCACCGATTCATCATCACCAGTGACTTTTTTTTAATTCTTTATTTGTTATTTTTAGTTTGTGGCTGCTAATGTATACTGCATTGTGCATTGTTGAAGACCTAGAGATTGTATACTGAACTGATTACTAAACTTTATTTTGTGTTTTTATTTTTTTCCATATTCATTCTCTCAAAACTGACCGAAGAAAACCGAAGCTGACCGATCATCATTGGTGCGGTTTTGCGCTGGTTATTCATGTTGATAGGTCAGTTTCGGTTGGCCAGCCAACCAAAAACTGACATGTTTGGTTCGGCGCAAAAACTAGTAAAAAATTGGCAGAACCGAACCGTGCCCACTCCTAGTATCAATGACCTGCTAAAGAAGTTTTATATGGATAGATGCAATGCAACGAAAATGCCGATGAACCAAGGAGAAAAGTTTCTCAAGGAAGATGACACTCCGAAGGTAAATCCCTCTACTTTTAGGAGTTTGATCAGAAGTTTAATTTATGTTTGTTCATCTAGACCAGGTATTATGTACACCTTGTGTGTCTTATCTCAAAATATGCAAGCTTCTTCATAAGCTCATTTTGGATGAGCTAAGAAAATTCTAAAGTATCTAAGAGGAACTAGGCATTATGCAATGTGGTCTGAAAGCAAGGTTGAGTGCTTTCTTCATGGCTTCTTGGTAGTGATTGGGCTGGAAGCATGGATGACATGAAAAGTACCTCAAGGTACATGTTTACCCTCGAAAGCGGTCCATTCTCATGGAACTCCAAGAAGTAGAGTACTACTACTCAAAGCACAACCGAGGCAGAGTACATAGCATGATCGGCTGCAACAAATCAATGCATATGGCTAAGTAAACTGGTGAAAGATTTAGGTGATGAGCAAGGATAAGCAACTATCATCAAATGTGATAACACTTCAGCAATATCTATTGCACAGAATCATGTTCAACATGGGAAGACGAACCACATACCAGTGAAATACCATTCATTGAGGGAGTTTGAGGCAAATGGAGAAGTGAAGTTGGAATATGTCTGATCGGAAGACAACATAGCTGATATATTTACAAAGCCTCTTCCGAAGAATAAGTTTGAGGCATTGAAAAATATTTTCAATGTCTCCGGCAAAATTCCCAAGGAGGAGTGTTGAAAGGGTGGCAATTTTGCCACACTCGCATGCATGTCTGAAGAAACAAGCATGTGTGTCCAAGCCTTAAATAAATCCAACTTCTATCTAGAATAAGAAGTGTCGAGGCAGCAGCGAGTCCAAGAAGTCTGAGACAATGTCCAAGCTAAGAAATGTGTTAAAGAAGACCGACGTGTGAAATGTCCAAAGAGACATAAATGTAAAATTTTCAAGGCTTAGACCGAAGCGTCCAAGAATGAAATGTGCAAGGGCAATGCCTGATAAGTTTTTCCCTCGGAATACTTATGAAGCTTTCAACGCCTCCACAAATGCTCACACTCGAATGTTTGTGTCTGGTCAATGGTCAAATGACAATCATCAAAGATGAAACTTAAGCTCGTCGCACAAAAAAGATACCTACCATTACCCCTTTGGGTAAGGCAGAAGCATGCGGCATAGGAAAGCTTAATCATGCAATATTTTGAGAAGTGGGTTTCGATACAATCTAAAATGTCTTACCCACTTTAGGTAGTTACAGCTGTATTCCTTAGTAGTCACTATCTAGTAGGTAGATTGATTTTATCCAGATGTGAAATAATATTGTGTTTTAGTTAATTGTAATACTCTATAAATACATGAATGAAATATAGAATGAGATGCTGAGATTTTTACGCAAAAAACTCTATATTTTTTCTCCTCTTCTTTTTTATCTTCTTCCTCAAGCAAAACTAGAGAGTTACTAACATTTCTCTCTGAGAATATTTCAGCCAAACATACATAAATCCAACATCTCATGCATTATTTTCAACAATTCCTTATTGTGCAAAGCAAACTTGTCTATCATGCACACCCAACGATGCTCAAACTCTTTTGGAATGTATTCACAAAGTATGGAATTTGTAAACGCCCTTACCACTTGTCCATCATGTAAGTTTGATTGAGTGTTTCTCTTAAGATGCCATCTGCATAAGTGATGATACAAATTAGGAAGTTCATTCTTAATAGCTTTTCGCATTGCTTTATCTCCATCGATGACTCTTGTGGTGAAAATTGATAACTCGCAAGTGCACGAATCAACAAGTAATAAAATGTTTTTTATGAGAAAACCGATATCAATCCTACAAGAAATAATATCTCTAGTATTGAAATTTAATTCTATTGTTAATCAAATTTAAGAAAAGTAAAAGAAAATTGTTTGTTTGATTGATTGATGTTGTGTAACAAAGCAAGAATTAAATTAAAAGCAATTGTAAAAGCAAGACAAGGCAGTGAAAGTAATTAATAAAGATCTCAAAGATTGATGAAACAATGATTATAACTTCACCACTATTATTCCTATTTAGTCTTAATGCATGATAAATTCATCATGTTAACTTCTCTTTAATCAAAAGTAACTAGAAGTTGATTTCTCAATGCATTCTAATCTAGCAAGTACAAGGTATTTAATTATTCCTAATCTAATCACCGAAATTTAAGTCCTAAGATATGCAAACACAATAAGCTCTTGTCAAAGTTGTCAATAAAGCATGCAATATTCCTATTCTCAAGTATTTCATTACTCTTCCATATTATATCTCTTATTTCTAAGCCAATATAATATTAGATTTATCCACCTTTTCATGGAAGCATTAAGAACTACAATGAAATATTAACCATGAATATGAATTTAAACCAAACATGCATTAAAAACTAAAGTCATAATAGGGCTACATCATAATCCTTATAGAAACTTAGATACTCATGTTCTTAAGAATAGCTATCAAATATTCAAAATGAAACATATAATGAATATTAAAAAGAATTAAGAAAAGAGAAAACAAATCCAAGAGTTGATGGCTACCGAATTTCTCCTCTATTCCTCCTTTAATTGCTTCTCCAAATATGCTTCTAAAACAAGGTTGAACTCTTCCACTAGTGCTGACCAAAATTCTCCTTTGCTCTAGAACTTTTGTGTAGCCTAAATCTCTTTTGTAAAAACCCTCAAAACTAATATAAAAACCTAATACTCCAGACCTTAGACCTCTGATCTTTTTGCCTCCTTGAATAAATGTATGAATGAATCTCCTTTCCTTGCCTCCTTGAATGAATCTATCAATGAATATAGCTTCAAGGTGCATTGTATTTATAAGAAAAGTTCTACTAGTTGAAATAGAAAAGACTTTAGAGTTACTATATAACCCTATATCTAATATTCCAATATAATAGGATATAAAATATATATCAAAATCAAATCTCCTAAATTTTCTTCATATGGTCGGCCCTATAGGGTTATTTAAGCCATTGGTGTCCTTCAAAGAATATCACATTCACACTTAGATAAGGAAATTATCCATATCTCTTTAGGAATCAAATTTTTTTTCTACTCTAATTCATTCTCCAATTATTATCTCAATTAATATAATTAGAATAATCTAACATTTCAAGTGGCATATGATGTGGCAATAAATATATACCTGGCTAGAGAGTGATGATGTGGCAATCCCCAATATCCATGTATAGGTGGCATCCTAGTTGGCAAAGGCACTTTCTTTTATATATTTAATGTCTGTCAGACAAATTCTAAGTACACTTTGAATAACCAAATGAACTCTGAATTTACTGATTCTAGTTGAAAAAGTTAAGTCTATGCTTTGCTTTCCAGGAATATCTTGATCTCACAAAATGAAAATCGAGAAGGCACTCAAATTTCAATTTCCCTAAGGGAATGTAAATATGCCATAACTACTAAAAATGTTGATCTTATAAATCAAACTGGTATTGAATGGCTGATCCAATTGCAATAAAACTTTACAGAATTAAATCTTAATGAATCAGAAATTATTTGCAATTGGAACGTATAAAACCTCCATGTGTAACTCCAGATATTATTTTTTTCAATAAATATTGCGCAGAAATACAGTAATTTCAACATTTGTCTTTATTTCTCTAAAAACAGAAAAAATAAAACAATTCAGGATTTTTCATTAACAATTAATTCAAAACTAGCTAGAATCTCACATAAAATATAATATAAAAACAGTAACTTTTTATGCCTATTAGTGATAATAGAAAAATGATGCTTATTGTTCATTGCAAGCAAAAATGTCTTTAGTAGCCATGTATATGTATCCACTGTTTCATCAACCAATAAAATCATTCCAAAAATAGTTGTCATATGATGCTTATTTACACCTAAGTCATTCCAAAAATAGTTGCAATGTGATAATTATCTACACCTACTAGTATCACTATGGCTTTCCATATGCGTTATTCTTGTAGGTTGCATCAAAAACCAATACACTACCGAAACAAGTATAATCAAAGCAACTAGGTGAGTCAACCCAAAATATATTTGCAAGTCTATTTTCTGAATCAACTATTTACCTGCAAAATAGATAAGGATCGATCTCTACCTTTGTCCTGAGGTATGCAATTATTGTTTATGAATCAGTATCCAATATATCACCTTTGAAGCCTACTTTGTCACATCTTTCAGCTTAATCCACCATATGATCTATAATTTTACTTGTTCTAATGTCCACATTGTCCATTGCTTTAGCTTGTTCTAGATTGCCATACTTTCAGTGCACCGTAATCGTGTACTACAATCCATCTCATGTATATTAAAATAGAGCATACAGTCAGTAAGCTGTGTAGTTCATACATGCTGAACATTTCAATTGCTTAATGATATGCTTCAAAATTAAATCATCCGATTATGTTGAAATTGCTTGTAAATATTCAGATGCCAGCAGTTGAAAAATTTAATCAATACCTACACTCCTACACTCTGATTATAATATATATAATCCAGAAGAAACCGCCGGAGCAGCTCACCTCCATTAGGAGCCCATGGCCATTTGCTCAGTGGGGAGTTGACCTCATTAGACCTCTCCCGATGGGGCGCGGCCAGGCAAAATTTGCCATAGTAGCCATTGACTACTTCACTAAGTGGGTAGAAGCTGAGCCCCTATCAACAATCACTGAAGCTAAAACTTCAAGCTTCATTTGGAAATCAATCGTCTATCGCTTCTGGATACCTCACACCATCGTCACCGACAATGGGAGACAGTTCGACAACAAAAGTTACAGAGACATGTGCTCAAGTTTGGGGATNTTTTTTTTTTTTTTTATTTAGAGTTTAGTTTCATGCTGAAATTCAGCTATAATCAGAAAGTCTTACCATGAATCAAATCTTCTACGTTCGGTAATCTTCTTCGGGGATCTTCTTGGAGCTGTTGGAATCTTCCCCTGTTTAAACCACTTGAGCAGTAATGAGGATTTAGCTTAGTTGTTTGGAGAATACCTTCAGCTTAATGGCCTCAGATGTGGCTGTTAAAATATTAAGTACTATTTATTACAGGTACAATATTTTGTTTTAAATATACAATTTATGTCTTCATATTAGGGCTTTGGTAGGGGCAAGTCGGCGATAACTCTTCTTTTACTAGGTATGGCAACAGTGGACCAGAGTAGCCTCCCTCATATTATGTTCCGCCCTCTAAAATATATATGCTATGTTTATGTTCTGTTTTTCCTCTTTTTGCGGAGCGAGTGAGGAATCTCCGGTGAAAAAATTGAGGAAAAAACGGAACAGGACTAGAATATCCATTTTTTCATTTAAAAAAATAAAAACTATTTTTATTTTTATTTTTAATAAAAAAATATACATACTTTATATTAATATATTATAATATAATATTTATAATTTATATTGTTAATATATATTTAATTTAAAACCATATAAAAAATAAATATAAATGTTTATATTTAAATAAAAATATAAATATAAATAATCTACATGGGTGAATACGAAGTAGGGATCATAATCTTCATTCTCGCCTTATTCCGATTCTAAATAGGGTTTATCGCCCCGTTTTTGCTCTGATTTTCCGTTTAATTAGAGATTTTTTGCTTCATTAGAAGCTCTGCAAAGATCGGGGATGGCGGAGAAAATTAACATCCTTCTCCTTTACTCTTTTTCAGCAAACCAAAAAAAAACACTATCCCAATCTCCAGCATTCTCTCTAATCTCCAGCATTTTCTAGAGCATAATTTTTTTTTAAATAAATATTTTGGCGTAAAACTTTGTTAATTTTGATAGGCTATAAAAAAGTGAACTTTTGGGTGGATTTTCGGAAAAAAGTGTCCATTTTTTAAAATGTGGTAACATTTTTTTATAAAAATAACATTACAAAATGAAATAATATTAATTAAAAATAAAATAAGTAGATAACATCATAATCTAATATTTATAACATATTATTTAAGTAACAATGTCAAAAAAAAAATTCATGATCTTTACCAAAAAAAAAAACAAATATTTACATGCAAAACAAGCCATATTCATAAATAAAATAACATGGATATATAAGTAAAATATAATTATTTATAAACAAAATAATAATATTAAAATGAAATATCATTGTACATGACATAAAACTGGGAACTCGTGCAAAATATAAAATAAAAAAAAATCCAGCTTTTCCTGGCATTTCCATGTTTATTGTCCAGTTTTCGCTCTGAATTTCCGTTTAATTAGGAATTTTTTGCTTCATTATAAGCTCTTTAAGGAATCAGGGATGGCGGAACAAATTAATATCCTTCTCTTTTACTCTTTTCCAGCAAACAAAAGAACACTATTCCAATCTTCAGCGTTCTCTCCAATCTCCAGCATTTTCTAAAGCATAATTTTTTTTTAAAACAATATGTTGCCATAAAATTTTCTTATATGTTTATTTTGGTAATTTTGATATGCTATCAGAAAAGTGTATATCTGTCAAAATTTTGGGTGGGTTTTCGAAAAAAGTGTCCATTTTTCAAGATGGAGTAACATTTTATGTAAAAAAAATATTATATTATCTATAAATAAAATAATATATTTTATAAAAATAATATGATAAAATAAAATAATATTATTTAAAAATAAAGTATGTAACATCATAATCTAATATTTATAATATATTATTTACAGTAACAATGTCATAAACAAAGTATTAAAAAAGGAAAAAATTAATTAAAAAATAAATGTTTACATGACAAACAATCAATAGTCATAAATAAAATAACATGATATATAAATAAAATATAATTATTTATAAACAGAATAATAATATTAAAATAAAATATCATTGTACATAACATAAAAATGGAAACTCGTGCAAAAATATAAAATAAAAAAATCCAGCTTTTCCCGTCATTACCACATTTTTCCCGCCCTTCAGCAAAATGCCAAAACCCATTAAACCGTTTGCAAAAATTTTGCCCTTTTTGTGCTGCCACTTGTCAGCACTTGAGGATGTCTTTACCAGTACAATCAAAATAAATGTACTGTAGAAAAAGCTTTATTACTTAAATGATAAATGGTTAAGATCCACATAATTAACATTGTAAAGCATTTGCCACATAAGTACAAATTAGGAGTGTATATGATTCGGTTTAGTTAATTTTTTAGCTGAATTTTGTGTGGAACTGACTAATTCGGTAAACGTTGAGTGGCCAATTAAACTGAATCGAAACACTTTTGTAACCGAGCTAAAATGGATATGCATAAAATCTGTTGGTTTTAGTTTTAGTCAGTGGGTTCTGCTTCGACCACCATTGCATATCCATACCACAGATCTACCGCTACCACCAATAAAACAAGAACAAATCAATCCAAAAAAAAATAAAAAAATAAGTAAACAGTATCAAAAATAAAAATAAAAATAACACATTTTCTCCCATTTTCATTCCTGGTCTAGTCTTTATTTTTTTTTTTGTCAATTAACACGCCCGAATCGAAGTACTATATTTTTTTTCTACTCCGGTTCGAGCCGGATGGGCCCACTTAAGGAGTAAAGCTCTCTCAGCGCAAATATATTTCATCTATAAGATTCAAACCTGAAACATTACTTGAGAGGGAAAGATGCCCAATCATCAATCTCAACTTGCGTTGGTGGTCTAATCCTTATTTTGGTTTATAAAGTGGCCATGAATTGAAGAAAATGAAAAGAAAAGACTGAGAGTGGGAGATAGAGAATAGAAAAGATAGATCAAGAGAGAAATGGAAATGGCAAATGGAGATCAATCGAGAGAGAAAGGGAAGGAGTGGCTGGAGGATGATTAAAGAGTTAGGGTTTTGTTTTTGAAGATACGAATAATTTGGAAAAAAATAAAAATAAATCAATGGATGTGGTTCAACCTAAAGAGGTGATGTGGCGCGATCAGGAGATACCTATAAAAATTAGTTCGGTTTGATTTAGTTTGGTTGAAAACTCAGCCAATCACACACTGAAATGGTTTACTCTATTTTTTTGTAATTAATAATAAACTGAACTAGCTCTTGGAGAAACAGTGCACCGAAACTGAATTAACCGGTCGAGTTCGGTCGAATTTGCTCTCCCCAGTACAAAGTAAAAATAATATCAAAAATAAGTTAGTTAGGAATTATCTAACTTTAAAGGTTGTATTTAATTAAAAATAGAAACTGAACTTTTGTAAATTTTTCTTAACTTTTAGACGATGATATATATATATATATATATATATATATATTTGTATATATAATATCATAATTTGTTTCTTATTTTTTGAAAAAGATTTTATAAACTTTTCATGAAAGAGTATTGAAAAAGACGATTATTCTCCTGTAAAATATCAAATCAACCTTAACTTCACCTTAATCTCAACTAACAAGATTTTTTCCCCTCTTCTTCCAACTTTTAATATAATAATTACAATATTAAAAAATAAATAAAATTAAAACAAAAAATTAAAATTCTATTAGGTGAAATATAATCTATATTTCAAACTTAAAATGCAAATATGTTTATATAAAGTGGATTATCAATAGTTTAATAAATAAATATAAAATATATTTTAAATTAAATATATACTGCAAAACTATTATGTTTATTATTTATTACATTATAAAATATCAAATATATTATTCTCATAATTAATAAGTGGCATAAAATGCTAAAGATTAAACTTATCTATTTTATCTTTTACATTATTTTTATGATAAATAGTGATTTAAAAGATTAAATAGTAAATATAGATAGTCAAATTATTAAATTTTAGATGGTCAAAGACTATTTATATGTTCATATTCTTTGACTAAATTTTTGATATTCAATAATATGACATTATTACTAAATTTTTTATATTCAATAATGTGACATTATTTCATTATATTTATCTTTTATAATTATAAAATACTATTAATTATTAAAACTATCATAAACTAACAAATATTATTAATTTATCAACTATCAATAAACTGATGTATTATAATATTATATGATATAAAAAATTTAGTTAATAAATTTGATAGTTTATAGTGCTCTTAAAAAATAATTAAACAAGAAAATATTAATTTAGAGATACTAAAATTAATTTTCCCTGTATTTTCTACAGATGCAAAGTCTTGTATGCCGCTGTCGTATAGATGTCCATGCATGGAATTGAAGCACACCTACAAAAAAATAAAGGTATATAGGAATTTATTATTCGCAGAAAATAAAAATAAAAAGGAATAGAGATTTATTATTCAGAGCCAAAAAAAGAAAAAAGAAAGGAGGGATTTATTTATTTTAATTTTTAAATATTAATGGCTCTTACTTCAACGTGAATCTCATCTGCTTGCTTGCTTTGGGTCAAAAATTCCAATATTTTAAGATAGATTTTGCATGTTGCATATGTATAATATTAATGTATATTGTATTAACTTGTCCAATTATTGGTATTTATATTATTATTATTATTATTATGTTTGGCGCAAAATTATTGTCCTATTTTAAAAAAAAAAAAAATTAAACAACCTAAATAAACTTATGAAGTTATTAATTATGTAGTGTTTTATAGTTTGACAAAAGAATTATATTTGTAAAATAGATATTTGTACGAATTTTAAATTTTTTAAAAATTAATTAAAATATTAACATTGAGAAATAAAAATTGTTAATATTTGAATAAATTTTAACTAAAAGATATTTTCTTTTCCAACTTGCAGTAAAAGAAAGAAAAAAATTAGTGTTATTAAAAATAAAAATAAAAATAAAAAAATAAAAATAAAATTGCTATGTAAAAGGAAAAATAAATTAAAAGCAACAAAAAAATGTGGCCCAAGTTGTACCTGGATAATATAAACCCAACCCCTCCCTCATTATATTTGAAAAAAAAAATGTAAACCCAACACCATGTAATGATCTTCGTTAACTAATAAAATGTCAAACACTGTATTATATAAATACTGTATCATTTAATACAATCTATTATTTTTATACGGCAAACTAAACATGCCCTTAAAATCAACATGCCCTTAAAAATCATATATATGCTTTTCAGCTAACCAACCAGACGATGAGAATGAACTATGAATATATCAGTACAGATACTCAAACACTCGTTTTTTGTTTTGTTTTTCTTTTTGTCTTAGCTAAAGAAAATGAAAGTTCTAACATTCTCTATCTCATTAGTTGCCCATAAATCAACATCAATAAATCAAGCAAATTTAACTCAATTATACATTTACATTGCTATGATTAGAGAGCAAGACAGCGATGGTATGCATGAAAAGTGTGGTACTCCCAGTGCAAATTTCTTACTTTTATAGACAATACCTTCTGCACCTATCAACAAACAACCAGCTACTCATAATAAAATCCATTTAAATAGCTTTAGCTCTCAGAGTTTAGTGCACGTTTAGTTTAGCCAAAAAGAATCTGAAAGTGCATGTGTTATTGTTAGTAGTCTTCGTTGGAGAAGTTGCCATCGCTATCTTGCTCAAATATCTGATATTCTTCATCACTGATACCTGCTTCTAGTGTTTGATCACCACCTGCTTCAGCGGATGGAAAACTACCAAAAAGCTCCTGTAAATGGGTTCTTGAGATGCTCTCTACATTTAGATCTGGGTTACGTATAGGAAATTTCATGTTCAATTTTCTGACCAGCAAGCATCAGTTTGTCTCAACAATATAATTTAAAACACTATTCAGAAGCATTAGTTATATGGTTCCCTTGTACAAAGGGAAAATTATTGGCAAAACAAATCTGATGAATGTTTAACAGGGCAACATCTACAGTAACGTTTACTTGCACAGCTAGTGAACATGATATAAAGGATACATGAATCTGATTGTAGAGAAATCTCACCATCCTTGGCCTACAAGCAAAAAGAACATTGTACAAACAGCAAAAGGAGGCATGAGATGTAATGAGACTCTCCACTAATGATGAATAGACTGACTATAAAAAGGACAGAAATCAGGAAAATAGAGAAAATAATTAATCACCAAATCCAATGCCTCATATGCGTTTGTTGCCTCTTCAGCATCATCAACCTCGATGTCGTCTTCCTCATCATCTTCACCATTATTGGGTTCCTCAACATCTTCTTGACCTATAAGCTCTACATTTTCTTTTTATTCAGTACCATTCAGAACTAACATTTTTAGATTACAAAGTAAAAAGAACAATTTTGCAGCAAAGATCCATACATTATTTTCCCCAAACAGAAGCCTTACTGTGTTACCAGTAGAGGACGAAAATTTTCCTGTGAACCACTTTCCATATAGGTATTCTAAAACAGTTTTGTTCAGCATGTTTAGAAGTTAATTTTCTTTGATAATTGAAATTCTCAAAACTATTCAGAACCTAGTGGAATTTTTCACAAAATAAAGAAGCACGTGCAACTAAATCAAAATATTAATTACAAAAGGAAATAATAAAGAAAGTTCATGGAAAAAATTTAATTTAGAATACCGAGTCATTTTCTTAACCTATGTTGGCTTGGAATTTTCCACAAAATAAGGAAGCACATGCAACTAATCAAGATCTTAATTAGGACATGAAATAGTATAGAAAATACAAAAAATTAAAATTCACAAGTACCCAGCAGTTTTCTTAACCTGCATAGGCTTGTTGGTGCTCCTCTTCACTTAGTATTACACTGTCTCTATTGCACCTCTTCTTTGACTTTTCAAAGCTTTCAGTAGCAGCTTTTAACAAGTGTTCTGCACCAGATTTAGGATATACTGATAGGAATCTCATTGCAACACGATATCTCAAGTTATCAAGCCTGAGATTTGAAAACCATCCTGTTGCAAACTGCAAGTGCATGATCAAAAGAGTAGGTGGGTGCAGCCCATGTGAATTCAAAGAGGCTATAAAGTGAAACAATCAGAAGATCGACAAAGATCAAATTACAATTAAAATATTACCATCTAATTTCGAATAATAAAAAAGAACAAAACAAAAACAAAAAATTGGAAAAATGGACCCATCCATTTTTAGATCCTTTTGCTCAAAATGAGAAAGAAGATGGTACACTTGAATTGTATTAGTTAAGTGCTTATTGCTTGCCAAAGAAACAGCTTCTACAACTGGTAGGTCACCAGATTTTTCAAGAAAGTTGGGTTTCTGTGGTTTTATCCATGTTATGTTTTTTCTACCAATCTGGCCAATATGGAATGTCAGTTAAACAATCTATTAGGGAGCCCATACTATTCATTCGGGTCTTGTTTGGAAATTATGTAGAGTACACTATGTATACCTTACAACATAACCAAAAATATTTAGGTAGCTTAATATGAGAAACTTACAGTGCAAGTTGTTTGATTCTGAGGCTTTCTTATCTCTTGTTGTATGTAATCATCTACAAGTTCAAATAGTTGCAATGAGGTTTGGCACTTGAAAGGGAAAACTCGAAATGCACATATATCACCCCATCTATGCTTCATCCTGATTGAAACCCAAAAAGACAAAATCAACAATTTAGCAGATTTAGATGGTGTGAAACACTTCCCAGCAAAAGATAAAGAGAGCCAACCAAACTAAAAAGAGTTTTTTAAAACCAATAATCCAGAAGACAAACATATGAACTATGGAACAGTATCAAAATGAAAAGCATTTCCATTTTTAGAAACCCATCTTAGTTCCTAGATCATTATATGATGTTGATTCGCAAACACAAGTCTTTTTTTTTTTTGGGCTGAAAATCCAGAAGTCTCTTTTATCATAATTAACCAGCATGTTAGATTTAAGTTCTGAAACTGAAGGATAAGAACTTTGAGAAACTGACTGATTAGCTGTATTAGCATCACAATAACTACGTATTGATGGGTGTACTCGAAAATCAATTCTTTGATACCTGTCAAAGCAAATATTGGAATGTAAAAAAAATATAAAGTAATGGTAGTTGGACATATGGTAATTATTTACAAAGAAAAGTATGCTTAAAAGAGCGTAATGGTACAGCTCTTACATTCGAGAATCAGAA
The DNA here is from genome assembly GCA_003254975.1 of Ochetophila trinervis. Lineage (NCBI taxonomy): Eukaryota > Viridiplantae > Streptophyta > Magnoliopsida > Rosales > Rhamnaceae > Ochetophila > Ochetophila trinervis. The sequence goes on from QANX01001334.1 coordinate 95,850, forward strand.
TCTTTGCGAGGATCATATCCTTTTCTGATCCAAAACCTGAGAAATGGTCCACTTGAAAAGTAGTATGCAACTCTAGAAAGAAGCCTGCAAAAAGAGAATTAGTTAATCCTTCACCATAATAAGAATTAGATCATAGATGATAGTTTTGAGGCAGAACACCTTCTAAGCATAAGACCTACAAAATTATAGCCCTTATCAACCAAGCGTTCAGTTAATGAATCCTTTGGCCATATAGGCTTCTCATCAAACAGTTTAGATACGGCCATCTGTGATTCCCACTGGTCTGAGCCTTGGGGTATGTATAACTCCCAATTTATTCTCTTAGGTATCTGTAAGAATGTTAAGTATAACAGAACCTATGTTGATATTAATTCATGCCCCACATAAAAATATAATTAGACTTTTTACCAGTACTTGATAGATTTCATGAAGAAAATATGGAGGGAACAAAAAAAAAAGAAAAATAAATAAATAAACCAAAACAAAACAATTCCCAAAACCTAAGATGACATTCCCTAATCAGCATAAAAAATAAACCAAAAATGACACTCACAAAGCATGGTATTCTCCTGGGGGGTGGGGGGGGAAAGACCTATTACTACAAAAATTTGTAGTATGCAACTCTTTCACATCATCGAGCAAAACAAAAGAAACCAGAAAAGTATCAAGAAAAGAGTAACCCAAATTAAATAATTAAGCAATGAATCCATAGGGTGACTGACTGTGGAGACCTTTATGACACCATGGTTACAATCTTAATTCAGACTAACACTACTGTAAACCAACATAGAGGTCTGGCTTAACATAAACTTATCACATGTTACATGCAGAAATAAGTGAATGAATGTGGAGATTTTGCTTCCAAATATATCCATAAATCTGTGTATTTTATGTTCTAGTATGTAAATTAATGAATTAGGATATCCTTGATGTTAAAATCAATAGCAAGAACCGACTCTATGTCCATCTGCACCACATAAAAATAAAAATAAAAAGTGTCAGTTTGGCCATTATGTAACCTTGTTTAAGATCTAGCATTATATGCATAACCAAAATTGAAAATTTGGAGAATCATGTTGATTCAGATTTGTAATGGAAAAACACAGAAATAGGAAAACGGACATTTCTCTATAAGAGACTTCCATTATTACAAAGAATTACATAACTCGTATAATCGTATTGTAGCAATTAGAACAAACGTTTAAATTTTAATGAGATATCATCAAGATTAGTATGCTTACAAACCTCACAGGTACCATACTTACAAACCTCAGATAAAGGACAGAATTTATATAGAAAGTTAAATTGCCTAAAGGCTTTTACATTGTATTAATAAGTTTTCTTCCAACATAAATTACCTCACATTCAGGTTGTACAAGTCCCTCTTGATTCTTCTTTGAACTTAATATCACTGATTGTCTCAACCTGATAAACAATAACAGAAAATAATTCCAATACAAAAACATGTTTTAAAACTATAAGGAAAAACATGTATCTCTCCGCTTGCTCTGTGTGTGTGTGCGCGCGCGCGCACAAGGACACATGTTTTTATATGTATCTCTGTCCTGTTTCTAAATCTTCAACCGAAGCCTTATATTCTCAAGTAAATGTATCATGATTTATTGCCCCATTGTGCATAATACATTAATCTAGTTTATAAAGGAAAATTACTTATCCTATTCACCAAAAAAAAAAAAAAAAGTAATCTATTTTTTCTTCATCATTCACAAGCCTTTCCTTTTAGTACTATCAAAGCCTAAATGAGTACTGTCCAGTCTTTGTTGAAACTTATGGAGATCATTCAATACAAACAGATTAAAATAAGTACAATATCTTACACTAAAGTTTCAGGGACATCCTTGGGTGAGAAAAGTGGAGGCACTAATATCATCACATCCTCCTGATCGCCATCCATAAATCCACCCTTCTCTTGAAAGATTAATAATAACATTAACAAAAAAGTAATAATAATAATAATAATACTTAGTAATTCTAGATTTGTTTTTATAATCCAATCATTAGAAACAGGCAGCAATAAAGACTTACTAAAACATGGCTCCTCCACGACCATCCATTTTCTCTTATTCCTACGGGAAACATCCGCATGAACACCAATGACATGCTGGTAATCTACCATTCCTTCAAAGAAACAAAACCGGAAAAAATCAATCAGTTCAAAACTTGTAAGAACAGAAAGGAAAATATGAATCGAGGAGAACTAGAAGAAGCAACTGATAAATGGTGCACCCTTACCATCAAAATGATAAGCCTCAAGTATGCGGGCCACAATATCAGCACAAAGGCTTTTTTGATTATCTACAGATATCTGTGCTTCATCATCTTTAGTAAATTTAACCAATCCACTTTCAGGATTACTTGATAGTACCTTATCACCAAAATTAGTTTCATCTGGCAAACTAGTCCTGTTGGAGACTTGACAACTTTGTCCATAATTACTAGACTTGTTTTTAGATATTTTAAGCAACAAACTGTTACAAGGACGAAGGTCTCCATATGCAGGATGTGAATATGGATCTTCAGGACGAAAACGAAGCTCCAACCTATTTGACTGCAAGTTATGAGCCTGTGGGTAATGTCAGAGTAAGAAAACGAGCCGCACTGTGCTGGAAGCCTGGAAATTTAAGCAAGCTAATACAACAAACCAAGTATAGATTTGGCCTTGATATTCCTTGGTTATAATTTTAAAAAATGATATCATACCTTAGAGAACAGTAAAATTTTCAGTCACATTAATACATAAATGAAAATTTAATATCAACGAAGAGAACTTAAATCAAATATTCAAAGTTACCCATTTGCATTTCCGAACCTTACGGATTCCTTCAGTTCCACCAAGAGTCTCAATTGCACGGAACATAGACAAAGGATATCCAGGATAGTGGACAGCAAAAGCTTCAGTGCTTGGTAGAAAGCCAGAGATTGTGCCGTCTTTTATCTCTCCTAAATTAAGCATGCAAGAAGCAAAATCATTAAACTAACCACAAGCAATTTTTAGTGCAGCAAAATTGATCTTACCTACACAAGTAACGTAAAGTCCGCAAAAACATAGTACTAGTTCAGCTAAAATCCAAAACAAACCAAGATTCAAGAAAAATAATAAACCTTAAGGTTCTGTTTGATGCTAAGGAAAATGTGGAGGAAAAAAACTGAGAGGAAAATGAAACAGAAAAAAATCGGAGATAAAAAAATAAACAAAACAATTTTTTTTCCGTGTTCGGTTAATACAAAAGTCACCCAAGAAAACATCGAGGATAATACATAAAAAATCGCACACAAATTGGAAAGAACAAGGACGACTTATAGAGCCATTGCTAAGCCAGTTTGCCAAATACAGAGCTTAACGATTGATTTTTTTTTTTTTTCATCACTCTCCTTGGATGAAAGTGCAAAGAATATAATTAAACTTACTAATCATTGTTTTTTATTTTTTATTTTTGCCTAAGCTCCTTCGCAGACCGGAGAGGCTAATTGCCGACCTTTAACAGCAAAGCTACAGATGAAGACGAGATGTGAGCCGGCGTGGAGAGAAAGGGAAGGGGGAGAGAGAGAGCCAGAGACGTCTGATTCTTTGATAGTACGAAGTCATCGATCGGAGAATAGTGCCGGGAAACAGGTGGTTCGCCGGCGATGTGCCATTGCTATGAGAGCAAGCTTAGAATTGTAGAGGAAGAGAAAAATAACCTAGAGAGCGACGATAAGTTTGCTGAGCTGGATAAATTTTAACAAAAAAATTTAATTTTCCTCACTTGGTAGTATTTTTTTTTTTTGGTAATATCGCTTGGTAGTATTTATTTGTTGAACAATGCTTACCAGAATTTAATTATCATTACTTCATTAGTGCTAAAACTAGTAAAATATTTATCATTCACCAAAAAAAAAATAATAAAATATTTATCAAGTAATACCGTATAAATTAAACCTGTGTATTATTATATTATTTTTGTATTAAAAATTATTTATTTAAATTTTATTTGTTAAATTTTTATATTGAAATATATAAATTTTTAAATTTATTTATTAAATTAATATTATTATTTAATCTTTTAACACATTAAACTTAACTTATTTAAAAAATATATATATATCAAAATTATTTAAATGGATAAAAAATAATAGATAATATGCATGTTTAAAAAATAAAAATAAATACTTAATAACAAGAATAATTCTATCCATATATTTAATTTTAATTTTTTATACATGTTAAAAAAATACATTACTTTACAAACTCAAAATCTAAAAAAAAAATTAAAATACATGTTAAAAAAATAAAAGTAAAAAAAAAATCAAAAAATATGAAATTCTATTAAAAAAATGAAATTCTTTTTGATGATCTTCTTAAAATAATTTTTTTTTCATTTTTTATAAAAAAAAAAAAAAAAAAAAAAAAAAAAAAAAAAAAAAAAAAAAAAAAAAAAAAAAAAAAAAAAAAAAAAAAAAAAAAAAGCTGAAATATGTGATAACGTCGTAAATCAAAATCAAATAACAAGGTAAGGAAGTGCTACTAATTTATTTTCTGATACCACTAACAACAACAAAAATGCTTAAATTATTGTTTTTCCGTTTCTAAAGTTTAAATGCAAAATATAAAGAAAAATAATAATAATTAGGAAACAAAGTGCTTAACTTTCTTTTCTGAAAGTTGGCTTAAATCACAAAAAGAGATATATAACAATCAATCTAGAATATAATAAATGAGAATTAGAAATTGAATGTATAAAATATAAATATAAATTTAATAATAAAAGAGTTATATATAATTGAGTATTCATAAATCACAAATATATTTTTTTATTTTATTTTATTTTATCAAACTTCTCTATTTCAACTTATAAATAAAACTTTTATAAGTTTGTTTGGACAAGTCATTTAGGCCAGTAACAAAAGAACTTATGGTCTAAAAGTATTTTAAATAAGATATTGTCTAGGACAAAAAAAAAAATTAAATAAAAAAGAACAACAACAATAACGCTAATGATGAATGGAATAAAAGTCAGTAGAGGGACTTTTCCAATTTCACATTTAATATACACTGATGATATTATTATATCTTGTCGTGCAAATAAAAAAGAACACTAAAGCTGTCTTTCGAAATTTAGAGACCTATCAGATGTGGATGGGTAAAAAGGTAAATAAAGATAAATCAAATATTTTTATTTTTCCACAAGAGCCAGTGGACAAGATAAATTGGAAGTAAAAATTTGTATGGGCTTTAGAGATATGGGAGTTGAGGCTATATACCTGGGAAACTCTTTGGTGATGGGCAAAAAGCAAGTCCAAAGAGTCTAAAGGAAAGAATTCTAGCTAGGATGGAAGGTTGACAAGTGAAGCTTCTCTTTAAAGCTGGGAGATCTACTTTTATCAATGGAGTTGAGCAGGCCATAACTATGTATAGTATGTCCACCTTTTTACTTCCAAAGAATTTTTGTTGCGAATAGAATGCTATTATAAAAAGCTTTTGTGGGCTTCGAATCGAGAAGGGAGATTTTTAGCTTTAAAGGCCTGGAAACATATATGTAGGCCTAAGCATCGGGAACTTGGGATTCATGCTCTTTGTAGAGTTCAATGCAATGATGCTTTCTAAATTGGGTTTGCTGATGGCTCAAGGGGACTAAAGTTCTTTTAGCTAAATATATGTGCCATGGTTCTTTCTTGAAATGTTATCCAAGAGCAGAGACTTGTTTTTGTGGCGTGGAATTTTATATTTCAGGCCTAGTGTGAGGAAAAGAGCTTGCTACTCCTTAGGTAATGGTGAGAATATTAAAGTGATGAGTGATTCTTGGTTGTTTGGGGTCGAAGAGAATGTTCTGAAACTTAAGAATTGAGTTGTGGTGGATGAATCAATGAAAGTAGATGAGCTAAAAAATGTGTTAACTGGGACGTCAGATGCTTAGATGTTAGACTCCTTTTTCACGGCAGATTCTGCGAAGGCTATCACTAGACTTAGATGGCCTCAACAGTTGTGTTATGATAGATCATGTTGGTTGGGTACTTTGAAAGGAGATTTTTTCATTTAAAAATAGCTTTTTTTTTAATGCATGACCAAAAATTTGATAGTCTCCAATGGATTAAGTTGTGGAAGAGCAATATGCATGAAAGAATAAAGTTGTTTACGTAGAGGTTATTGAATGATAGTTTACCCACTAGAGACATTATTTTTGCTCGATTTGGAAGAGGAGATAGATGATGTGTTTTCTGTGATTGCGAGTTAGAAACAACCTATATCTATTTTTGGCTTGCTTTTGCACGAGAAGCATAGCCTTTTCGAGTAGTTGCGAGTTTCGTATTGACGTTCTAGTTAAGCAGGATTTTAAAGGGGTGTTGCAGAACTTTGTATTGGATGATGAACAAAGTGTGAGGCGTAGCTTGATAGTGTTGTCCTACACTATTTGGATCGAGCGTAACATAAGTATTTATGGAGAAATGTCTGATACTTCTCAAATGGCCCAAAGGTTGGAAGAGGCTCTACATGACTTTGTCGTGGGGAATCTGGATTGTCGAAATCTAGTTCACGATTGTCATAAATGGGAAGCCTCAGAAAAGAGCTAGTTTAAAGTAAATATTGATGTGGTAGTTAGCTCGAAAGGATGACCTTTGCGATGGTGGTTGGAGACTTCATGGGATACGCGAGTTTCATGGCGGCTAAACGGGAAAGTCTTATGTCTCCTAAGAATGATGAGTTGAAGGCATTAGACTGGGCTTTTGCAGCAGGGTGATATGGAATATGATGCCAAAAAAATTATTGATAATGTAATTGCCACAGGGAACCTATTGGGTGGAGTTCTTGTTCCACCATTTTGTTTTTAAAAATTACTTTGAAATCCAATGGATGGAAGCTTAGTTGGTTAGTAGAGGGCTCTAACAAGTTTACTGATTTTGTTGCTAAATTTTGCGTTGTTGTTTGGTAGTTCTTTTGTTTTTAACTGTTTCATTGATCGTTTCATTCCTCATTTGTTTCGTAGCAGAATGACGTTGGACAAAATGGAGGCTAGACTGTAAGCACTTTAAGCTCCTTCTTTTGTTTAAATGCAGCATTTTATTTACCAAAAAAAAAAACTATTCTTAATGGGTCAAATGGGTTATTTGCAGGTCAAACATTTAAGACCCGTTAATATAACTAGTCCTTAATTGGTTTACCTACTACCAACTCAACTCGTTATATATAAACTCAAACCTTTAAAAAGCAAATGGATATGTGTTGTGATAATAGAATGGGTTCGAATTTGACATGTCTTGTAAAATGATATATTGTTATCTTATTAGCTTGTTTTGTATTTATAAACTAGTTAAATAATACTATATCTTTTGATAAATTATTTGATATCTCTAATTTTATAGCATTGTTTAATTATATTGAATTTTAAATGAATGTCATGTGATGTTTAATGAAATATCAGTAATATAATGGATAAATTGGCATGAATACTCCTGAACTATGGAATTTGGCACGTTGGTCTTTACATTTTTTTTTTCTTTTAGCATTTTGTCTATTGAACTTGTATTAGTTGCATAAATAGCCATTTTTACTTTTTTTTTTTCCATTAATTCCCTATCTAATTGGCATGAGAAACACATGTGATGTAATTGGAGCGAAAACCTAAAATCAACTTTTAACATGAAACTCTCTATAGAATGAAAAAACCTTGGATGCATCATGTTACCAATTCAGATTATATTACTTTAATTAATTTGATGTCACCTTTTTAAATGTTTGCCACCTATTAAAACATTTACTTTGTCATTTAACATTATCCAACTCGTGATTTTCTTTTCTTTTTCTTTTTTTGGTTTGATGACTCTAACGGTCTCATGAAAAGGCCTCAAGCGTATAAACCTCAAGTGGAAAAACCAGAGGAAGAGAAGAAATGGTATTTCGAGGTAATGTTTCAACAAACCACATTTTAGACCAAAATTCAATATGTTTGAGGTTTCTTTCACTATTTTAAAGTGAATCTTTTACTTCGATATTTTCTTAAACTTTCGGTTTTTTTTATCCTTTTTTTTTTTGTTTTTTGTTAGAGGCAAACGAAATTTAGGGGTAGATTTCAATACTGCTTACAAGCGCTTTTTCTATTCTAGGTAATTTCAAATTTGACCATATGTGGGTTAATGACTTCCTTCTAAAAATAACAACACTTCAAAACCTTAGAATCAACGTACAAATTTTATGGATATTCTCTTTTTAATGTAGATGTATGGTAATAATAGAACAAATATTTTATTTTCTTCTTTCTTTCAACCATATAAAACTATGATATATATAGGAAAATATTGCACCTGTTGTAAAACGCTTAACAAAGAACGAAGCGATAAAGGTTGCTAGGTCTCCAAAGCTATGCATATTTTCAAAATATGCCGTATCATTTGACAAAATTATAGTTTCCTAATTAAATCATATATTTAAAGATTTTTCAAAATTAAAGCAACTCAATTTTTAATGTATTTAATAAAAACCAATTTTTATTTATATAAAATTCCTACAGAATTGTGTAGTAATCAAATATAGTTATAATTGGTTAAACTTAATGTTGATGGTGCAGTTTCAAATGCAGGGGTGGCTAGTATGACAGTTGTTATCCATGCTAATCATGTGCAGTAGATGTGTAGCTCGTTGAAAATAGATTGTTGGCAATTAAAGAAGGCTTGTAGTTTTATTTACATTAGAGTTTTAATGTGTGTGAAGTTTGCAGCGACTATCAGATTGTCATTTAATTGTTGTGTGATAATGTTGTTAGGTTAGGTGTTAAATCTTTTCTTGCTGAAGATGTTAAAACTCTTATTGCTTTTATTGGTAGGTTCAGTTGTAGTTACTAGCATAGAGAGAGAGGGAGAGAGAGAAATCGTGTTGCACATGGATTAGCCTCGAATTTGGGGGTTTTTTTTCTTACAAGATTATGAATATGTTTCTTGTTAAGTAAATGCAGATGGTTTTATTTTCAAAAAATTGACAAAATTGTAAATTGAATAGCTACAAAATTTTTTAGAAACAAAAGTTCCAAATTGGTTCTGAATATAGATGTTAAATGTCATCATAAAACACTTATTGCAGCAGGAAAACATGTATATAAATGTTATATTTATATGGTCCAAAAAATTATGCTTACTTTCAATTATTATTTAGGTTTGAGATATAACAAACAAAAGTTATTTTATATCATAGCCAAATAAGAAAAATTTTCCTTTGATTTTGAATAGCATAGTTGTCACTTGCTTGACTAGCAAGGAGCAGAGTTATGGCGCTGGCAATACTACAAATTCACAATTACACAAGGATTCAAAAAAATAGAATAGAAAATTTTTAATTTATTGATAATACATAACAAGACCAATCACCAAACCCAAAGGTAGGATGATAAGGTAGATTATGAATTTTTATTTGAATTGACTCACAACTCAGTTTCTTTTTTATAGCAACAATTTTAGATTTTTGATGCAGCACTTGAGAAGCTCCTTAAACAAAGTAAATTTAAATAATGTTAAAAAAGATCTAATGATCCTCATGTGCATTTTCTCTCAAGTTTTTCAAAGCAATCATTTAACTTAATCTTAAACCATAAAATGAAGTTACCAACCTTTTATTATGCCCCACTACAACTTTAGTAGCAACAAAGATACTTTTTTTATACTAATAAAATTTTTATCCCAAAAAATAAAATAAAAAGCTTCAAAGTAAGTACTATTGAACATTGATGATATATATTTAGTGACTGATACCATAAAATATTTGTAGTACAAAAAGCATATATATAAGCATTAAGTACATCAAAATTTTTTTTTTCCACAGTAACAAGTCCTAAAGCATAACTTTGGTCAATATTAAATATCTTGTCCATGAAATTGATGAAAATCGTAGACATATGCATCCTACAACACAAAAATGTTAACATTATATTTCATTCAAGGAAAAATATCATCTACACCCCCTAATGTTTATCATATGAAAGCCTCATTAGGACTATGTGGTCCAATCCTATATGGGCTAGGGGTTATACTATTATCATATTTTTATCATTAAATAATATATATTTTATATTACTTATATTTATTCCTATTGAAACTCTAATTTTTATATAAAAGGCCGTAAGTCATGACATATATTTACTTTTACATATATTTTTTTCTCTGATTTGTACTGAAATTCAAGTTTATCTCTTTTGACTCTTAAGAATATTTTCTATTTTCTAGGCTCATAGGTTTGTCGATAGTGAAGAAGAGTGCGCAATATTTTGATTGTTGATTTTTGCATTAACAGCAATATCGAGTCATCCAAGATTTTCTCATCTAAAATAGCCATCGATACCCATCTCGGACGTGGTGTGACGACCCAGCCACATCCAATTTAGTTAAAATAATATCATTTTATTTTTTCTTCTCTTTTCCATGAGAAAAAGTTATAGGAACAATGGTGTTAGCTGACTTAATACAACTCGTAATAGTTTAATGACAAGTACTTAAAGTTTGCCATGTCATTTACTTTTTATAAATTGCAATATATATATATATATGTGCATTTCACTATCATTGAGTTTTTATGTCATTTATTTTCCATCTTCTTCCTTTGAACCTAGATCTAAGGTTTTTAAAAATCGATGAAAACTAGCAGCCATTGAAGCCAAAGAAAGGTGTGCGGCCTACTATGAAGGTCTGCTATAAACCCTTTGTTTACTGCTTGGGGTTGTTGTTTGGCTTTGTTTCAATTTTTTTTTTAAATTTTCTTCATTTTCTTAGATTTAAAATCTCTTCCACTCCTAAGTCCTAACAACATTAATCATAAACAAGAGCACCGTCGGTGGCCTGCCAAGGCTTTGTCATAGATCTTCACAACAATCATTTGGCCAGTATTTGTTGGACATTGGACATCTGGCATTCTGTGGTTGGTCAGTTGCACCATGTCAGCCCATGCCACCGCCTCAATGAAGATTTTCTTGTTTTATTAAGATGAATACAAAATATTTTTTCTCATTGAAAGTAATAGTTGTAGCTGCAATGGTTGTGAATGTTTGACAGAGATTATTTAGGTTTTAGACCATTGTCTTGTAATAAAATTTTCAATATTGTTGGTCTTGAAATTGCATGGACACCTTGTATAAGCATCAAAATTAATCCCATACACATGACAAGTACACTTTTATGCCTAATCTCCTTTTTTTTATTGAAGGGTGGTTTTCTAAAGAAATTTTGTTTTGTTTTTATTTTATTTTATTTTCCTTGTTGTATATCTTCCCAAAGGGAAGGACTTTTGAATTCCCAATATTCCAATTCATTGTATGGTTTTACGATTAGTTTTAACTTTTTGTTTTTTTGTTTTATGCATTCCTTATTAATCTACATCTTGGGTATGAAGTTTTGATTTGGATTTGGAGTTTCAGGGATGGATAAATGTGTGATTCTTTGTAGAAATCTTGATTTAACCTTGTGGAGAAGTGTGCGAGTATTGCAAGCTAACTAACCATAGTGGTATCTTTAGTCTTTTGGCTTGAGTTTGACTGCTTTTTCTTCATTGTAAAATCACAAAATTTCTTATGGGGATTGAATTGAGATATTGAGGTTGTAGATTTAGAAAAGATGTTGAAAAACCTGGGTCTTGGTAAGGAGACAAACTTATATACACCCTGGTATGTATGACGTGGTGCCATAGACCATTCATAATCGGACACTCAATAAAAATATTAAATGGGACCTATAAGCTTTATTTTATCTTCGTGTAACATTGCAAATGATTATTGGACATTCAATTTATGCGGCACGTAATATGAAGTGGTATAGATGTCATGGTAACATCGTTTCATTCAAAACAAATGTTACCCTTGGGTTTTAGAAAGACAAAGGTTATCTTTAGGTTTCCAGCAGCAAGTGATAATCTGAAGAGGTAAAGATGTCGTGGTAACACAGTTTTATTCAAAACAAATGTTACCTTTGAGTTTCAGAAAAGACAAAGTTTATCTTTAGGTTTCCAACCTCATTCATTCAAGTGCATTTCTCATGCCAAATCAAGCAAAAATTGAACTAAAAAAATGCAAAACGACTGCTTACAAGTTTTGGGAAAAATTCAAAATGAAAAAGAAGAAAAGTCTAAGGATAAATATGCCAAACTCCCTTATAATTTAAAAGGCATTTATATGAACTACAATAATATTAATATTAGTTGGGCCTATAGATGAACTATTGAATAGACTTGGCAAATACGAGCACAACACGAACTCGTGTGTATTTTTTAGGTTTGAGTTTGCATATATCTACATGAAAGCTTAATGGGTCGGGTTTGAATGAAAAAATTTTGACACGACACAATTCCACCTGTATTTTTTAGGATTTTGGTTTGTATATTTCAACACAAAATTAGATTTGAGTGAAATTTTTTGGCACGAACAAAGCTTATCATGATATATTGCCAGATTTATTATTTATGGCCAGTTTATCACAATCGTATCAACTCAGTCAATGTCTATTATTGTTTAAGATCTTTTTCTGAATATTAAAGGTACTAACTATTTTACTGATATATCAATCAAAATAATGTGACATGATTAGTGGAAAATCTAAAGGGGACCAGGGGCCATGGTCCCCACAAAAAATTTAATTTTTTTTAATATCTATTATAAATACTAAAAGATTAGACATAAAATACTATATAATATTAAAGGATGACCCCCATAAATGGCAAAAAGAAAAATTAAAGTTACATGACATTTACATTGATATATCATGTACCAATATAATAAAATTTTATACTTTCTTTGTAGTAGATCCCACATTCAAAAACATTTATTTTACTTGGAACACCTACAAATTGCTTTAAAAGATTTAACCAATTGATTAAAATTTACCTTTTCTGTAGGATATAGTTTTTTTTTTTTAAACTTATTTTTCTAGTAGTATTATATTGTATTTTTTTTTTTAAATTTAACTATCATAAATTCATTATTTCTTTATTATTTGTATTATAAATAGTATTAGAAACAACTCATTCTAAAATTATGAACTCTAAAAAATATTTTAAATTGCACATGTATTTAAATTGCATTACAAATTTTATAATATTGGTTATATAACAAGTTTTAAATTATTATATATAGTATATATTACGTATATATTTTTATTTATATGTGTTGTTATATATTTGGAACTTATATATTTTAATTTTTTTAACTTATAACTTTATATATATATATATATAATCAGATTATTATTAGGTATACTTGATATTTTTTTAGAGAAAATTACATGTGGGTTACCTGAACTCTATCGAGTGTTACACTTAGGTACCCGAACTATTTTTCGTTGCAAACAGATACCTGAACTCACAATTTTCAACAACATTAATACTTTTCATCATTTTCGTCCAATTTTGTCCGTTAAAATCACGTACAAACCGTGTGCGTGGCCAATCCAAGAGCATTGGGTGTCTTTTTCTCTCCATGTTCCTCCCTCTTTGACAGTCAAGACCTTTCTAAAAAAAAAAAGATTTTGCCCCTCTCGAGATTGGGATCCAATGAATTCTCCATGCATAGAGAAGTAGAGAGCAAACCCGATTTGCCTAGATAAACAACCAGAGGGTACATTTTCCCTTTCAATAGAGCTCCAGCATATAGAGACACTTCGAAGAGTTTGCTACCATCACCTAGAATCACCACCGCTGGGAAATTCCTATTTATTGTGCCAGCTTTGATGTGGTCAGCCATAGAGCTATGTTCATCACTAACATTCGACTGGGTCTGTCATTTCCACCTGAAGACGACATGAAGACGCCTTTAGAATTAGCACCATAGAGGCTTGATCAAGATCATTGTAGCTCTTTTCATTACAAACCCAAAACTGGGTTATTCCAACATAGGCGCATACCAGAGCTTCATGCTTAAATCTGGAATCACACTCCTCTCCGACGAAGATGATTCAGATGCCATGGACGAATCCATAGAGCTTCTCAACTCACCCAAATGTTTTTCCCCCATGGAAAGCTTATCTTGCTTGTTTCCATCGGTGATTACCACATCAGAAAGAGTCAGAAATCATACAACCACCTGTTTCAACATGTGGTGTCTTGCTAACGCAGCGATCAAAGACGAAACCATCTCAATTTGAGCTCCTCATCGCCCAAAATTGATTGGGTATCGCCGATTTCTTCGTGTTCTTTGCTCTGTTTGTTAATTTGCAAATTAAGTTTTTTTTCCAAAGAATGTGCTCTGAGAATCGTGCAGCTCTCGAGCTTGCTTCTGAATTGGGCATTCCATTTGAGCAATGAAAGATCGCTACCCGAATTCAAAGCCAAACCAACCTCACCGCCATGGCTAGGAAGCTCTAGACGCAGGGATTTAATTTCCTTGAAATCCTCTAGAATTGACTATTGAAAAGGGAGGAACATGGAGAGGAAAAAATGACAATGCCCTTGGGTTTCCTTCCTATGTGGTCTGCATGTGATTTTAACAGACAAAATTGGACAGAAATGACAAAAAGTATTAACGCTGTTGAAAATTGTGAGTTCACGTATCTGTTTGCAACGAAAAATAGTTTGGGTATCTAAGTATAACACCCGATATAGTTCAGATACCCCACATGTAAAATCCTCATTTTTTTTATGTTAATATTTGAAATCCAAAGGCTATGATTAAATGATCAACAAGAAAAATTAGATGGATTTTTTTTTCTAATGCTGTTTTTTGTTTTAGAATTATAGAGGGATAGGGAACGTGGAAACTCAACGAGTTCTTTGTGATTTTTGTTTTGTGCATCGTCTGTTGTTGATTGGTCTTTATGAGCCTACAATTTTATAGGATACTTTCTTTGAGAAATTTTGGTTGTATCTTGGTTATATGCTTATTGCTGATAATATTTTAATTTATGGTGTTCCTTCTTTGTGGATTTTGGCTTTTGTTAGTTCTTTGGATGTTACAGCTTTTTTCTATGGGTACGCAAGTTGAAACTGTTTTGGTGGGTTTGCATTGGACTCCGCATTTTATTTCTTTCAATTATGCAAGCGTGTTTTATAAAACCTGTCGTCTTTTCTAGATTGATCTTTTAGCCTTTAAAGATTATATATGTGGTCCTTGGACAGCTCTTGGTGATTTTAATGTTGTTATGGGCACTCATGAAAAAACAGGTATTCCTCTGGTTAGAATTTCTTGCACTGATTTTCAAAAGGCTATAAAGGTTGTTGATCTTTTTTATATGGATTTACTTGTGCTTTTATTATTTGGGTGCATATAGATTTAAAATTTTTGGTGAAAAGCAAGCTGGATAGAGGTTTTTGTTCACAAATTTGCTTGGATTTTTGGTGTAATATTGATTGTAAGATTTTAACTAGACATCAATATGACCATGCTCCTTTGTGGATGTGTTTTGTTAAGACTCTTTCTTTGGGTCCTCATCCTTTTCATTTTCAGTCTATGTGGATTTCTCATGGTAATTTTCATTATGTTGTTGCTCAAGTTTGGGTGGGTCATTTTGATGGAAATCTTTGCTTAAGGGTTATGAAAAAGTTAGGTTGTCAAGGATGCTTTTAAAAGTTGGAATTAAATTGGTGTTTGGGAATATTTATGTTCTAATTACTCAGGCTAAAGCTAATGTTTAAGACATTCAGGACCTTATGTCTAGAAATGAGTTTTTGGACTTGTTGTTTAGCAAGGAGTTGGAGGCTCACATGGTTTTGGATGATGAAATTCAACGTGAGGATATTAGGCTTAAGAAGCAATGTCAGATAAATTCGCTACAAGGTAGAGATCATAATACCTCTTTCTTTTATGCCCTCGTTCAGATTCAAAAGGTTAATAGATCATTATCTTTGTTGAATATTAATGGTCATGCTACTTCTCAATTGCCTACTATAAGACAACATGTTATGGATTTTTATTAAAATATATTTTTGGATTCAAGCCAAGATAGTTATGTTGATTTTTCAATTATTTCTCAAATTGTTCCTAGTATGATAACCGATTTGGATAACAAAGAGCTTATTTCGGTTCCTATTTGTTTTGAAGTTAAATTAACTATTTTTCATTTGGATCCTTCTAGTGCTTTAGGCCTATATGGGTTTCTAGGTAGTTTCTTTCATGCTACGTGGGATATTATAGAATTGGATTTTTTTTCGGTTGTTCAACTCTTTTTTACCTCTAGGTTTTTGTATCTTGATCTAAATTCTAACTTTGTTGTTTTTATTTCTAAAGAACAAGAGTCTGTTACTCTAAAGAAATTTAGACCTATTGCTTAGGGAACTTTTTATTCAAAGTGATTTCAAAAATTTTGGCTAATTGTCTTGTGGTGGTGGTTAGTAGAATTGTTTCTCACAATCAATTTGGCTTCATTTGGGGTAGGCACATTGACTACTGCTTTAGATTATGCAAATCTCTTAGATAAGAAGTGCTTTAGGGGTAATGTTGCTTTGAAATTTGACATCAAGAAGGCTTTCGATACAATGAGATAGAGCTTCATCTTTTCGATTTTTAGGACTTTTGGGTTCTCAAAGGTTTTCAATTATAGAATTCATTATGTTATAAGGTTGACTCCGATTTCTGTTTTGGTTAATGGTTCTTTGGTTAGGTATTTTGGTTGTTCCCGTGGGGTCATGCAAGAGGATTCTTTATCTCTTCTCCTTTTTTTTTTTGTATTGCGGAAGACTTTCTAAGTCATTATCTTTTTCGGATGGTGGAGACTAATGATTTTTAACCTATGAGGTGTACTCGTTTCTCCTCAAAACCATCACATTTTCTATATTCTGATAACTCAATTTTATTTTGTCAAGGTACTATTCCTAATGTGCTTCTAATAGTGGAGGCTTTGAAGCTTTATGGTAGTCTTTTATAGTCAGAAGGTGAGTTAGGAGAAGTTAGCTATTTATTTTAGTACCAATATTCTTCTCTATAGACAACAGTCCTTGATGGATTTAACAGGTACGAAGAGGGGTTCTTTGCCTTTTACCTATTTAGGGGTTCTTATTTTTTTGAGGTAAGGCCTCTGTTTTTTATCTTCTCAGATAGCATTATTTCTCATTTTGAGGCTTGGAAATGTAAGACTTTGTCTCTAGCTCACAAGCTATGTATTATTAATTATGTTATCACTTCCACGTATGTTTATACCTTTTCAGTTTATAGATAGTCTTGTTCTCTTTTATCTATAATGAATCATGCTATAAGAAATTTTTTATGGTTAGGTTCTATTGTGGTTTGAAAAAGTGTCACTGTTGCTTGAGATATATATTATCTTTCTAAAGTGAATGGTGGTTTGCGTATAAAATATTTATTTTCTTTTAATGATACATTTCAGAGTAAGTTTGCTTGGAGTTTGTTAACCAAAGAATCTAAAAAATTTTCTTTCCTTCGGGATTGGTATAAACATAAGACTAACTCTAAGTTTTATTTTTCATCTTCCTTTTGGCCGACTGTTCGTTGTCTTCAATCCAACATTCTTTCTGATAGTATTCAAATTATTGGTATGAATTTTAAGGTGTGTTTCTGGACTGATAACTACCTTGGTGAACCTCTCACTAGACTTGTTGATTTGCAGAATCGTGTTTGGGATCCTAATCTTTTGGTTAGTCAGGTTTTAAATAATAATAAGACTTGGTTTGTTTTGGATTTTATTCCAAGTGATGCTTTGTAGTATAAGATGATTCTCGATGTTCAATCAACTTGTTATTTACCAGATCAACTAGTTTACTTTTATACGCAAACCACCATTCACTTTACTTTTTGGTTACAAGTAGGGTCTCTTGCTAAGATATATATTGACTTCTAACTTCTTTTCCTATTGTTTTTGCTTTTTGGTATTCTAAAATTTAGAAGCTTTTTGTTCAACCATCTCCATTTATTTTTTGTTCACGGTTCTGTTTTGGAAAGGTTCCGATTGATGATGAAATATATTTTTATTTGGCTTTAAGATGTTACATTCACAACGTTATGGAAACTTTACAGCATGGTTTTGTTGATTGTCCTTATGCTCATACTATTTGGAATTTTTTTGCTGCTCAATTTGGTTGTTCTATTGATCTCATAGGTTCTCCTTTGAATTTGTTTAAGGCTGCTTTGGATATTAAGTCAACAGATTGCTAATCTTTGGTGTGTTGCTATGATTTTGGGTTCCAATACCATTTGGTTTGTTCGTAATTAATCTTTTTGAATGCTTTTATTTTCATTAGTCGAGATGTGATGGAAGCTAATAGATTGAAGCATGGATGTATGCATAATGTTTTCTTGGATTTGATGATGAAGCCTAAAGTTTCTAAAGCCCCTCGAATTTTATTGGGATCTTGATGCCTTTCTACTGGTGATTGGATTAAAGTTTATACAGATGGGGCATCTAGGGGGTATCTAGGGTTGGCCGGTGGTGGTGTTTTCCGAAATCATATGTGATTTGTCAAAGGGCATTTTTTTATTTCTCTGGATTTTGTTTTGCTTTTGAGTTTGAGATTCATGCAACTTTTCATGACATTGAGAGGGCTATGAGTTTTTCTTGGTGCTCTATTTGGTTGGAGTGTGATTCGATTTCTTTGTTAGTATGTTTACTTTTCATTCACTGGATGTGCCTTGGCGTTTTTGACCTCGGTGGTCCCATTGCCTTAATTTTATATCTCAGATCAATTTTATAGTTATTCATATTTGTTGGAAAAGTAATTAGGTTGCAAATATTCTTTCAAATATGGGCATCTTTGCACCTTCAGATTGGTGGTTTCAGCTTCCTATAGAGTGTCTTGTTGCTCATAGTGTTGATGTTAGGGGTGGAAGTTGTTACCGGTTTTGTTAATTTATGGCTGCATCGTCTTTTAGTTTTTTTATGTTATCTATTTTCGGGATTCTTTTTCCCTTATGTTGGTTTTCTTCACTAGAATTTTCCATCATAAAAGTTTTAATAAAGCCGGTAGTTTTCTATAGGATTGCCTATGGTTTGATTATGTTCTACTGTATCATGGCCTTTTTATATAATTTATTTGCATGCTATTAGTTTGGGGTGCCAACCTGGTCGAAATTCTTTGCTTTCTGGCATAGCCTTTTTCTATTGTATATTTAATGTGGTTGAAGACTTGCATTACTAATTTAAAACGACATTTTTATTTATTTAATAGAAAATATATTCTATATGCACATATATTATAACAAAATTATTTTTACCTCACAAATAAACATAAAATTATATAAATCTAGATATAATTTTTAATATTATTAATTTTTAATATAATTAAAGAGTTTGAGAAGGGAGAGTATAATTCCCATTCTTTCCGGAAGAAATTTTTTCTTTGATATTAGTCTAAAACCTTTAAATTTTGAATTTTATTGTTGTTTCTAATCTTTTTATTTTTTCATTCATAAATTTTAGAGCAAATTACACGTGGGGTACCCGATCTTTATCGGGTGTTACACTTAGGTATCCGAACTTTTTTTTGTTGCAAACAGGTACTCGAATTCACAATTTTGAACCACATTAGTACTTTTCGTCATTTCCGTCCAATTTTCTCCGTTAAAATCACATGCAGACTACTTGGGGATGAAACCCAAGAGCACTTGACATCTTTTCCTCTCCCTATTCCACCCTCTTCTTATTCTATTCTTTTAAGCATAACTCTCAAAGATCTATAATATCACAATCAAACATAACTCTCAAGGATCTATAATAAAAATAAAATATCGGCAATCATCATCCGCGCCTACACTATAGCCATTAAAACCAATCGACGCCTTCCCATGCCATTAAAACAAACCAAAAACACGGTCACCTTGAAGAAGTGGGAACCCATACACACCAGCTTCCAAAAACACCACCACAAAAACAATCAAGACCTATGTAAAACAGAGACAAAACCAGTCAACATCCGATCCATAGAGAATTGGATGAAGCAAATCCAATACACTAGAAACAGAGCATCTCGCCCTTTTCTCACTGTGTACGAACCAGCTTGGCAAAGCCCAAAAGCCAAAAGCAATGCTGCAATTGCCACAGCTGTCAGCCCCGTTGCAACTAAAATGCAGGCATCATCAATGTCATTGGTGCTTGTTTGGATAATGTCAATGCCATCAAGAAGCTTAAATCGACGGAGAAAGGAGAGTGTTTCGAACGGCTAAAATGGGGTGGCGGAGGCTGCAATGGCAACATTAATAGCGATTTGAACGTGTCACTGCGACCTTTTTCAATCTCCAGTGACGATGCCGACCACCTCCCCATATCACCCACCTTGCAAGGAACACTGCCGACGCCCTTCGCGGCAACAATAGACTCTGTTTCTTCAAATGTTTCGATGTCCGGCGACGATGCTGACCACCTTCCCATATTGCATGTGGCTTCATTTGGGCATAGATCCATTCGCATGGGGAAGAAGAAGAAGGAGAATTGCTAAGCCCTAATACTTTCATTTCTAATCGGCACAAGCTTAAAATAATAGAAGAAGAAGAGATAGGAATAGAGAGAGGAGAAGACGTCGAGTGCCTCTGGGTTTTCTTCCATGTGGTCTGCACGTGATTTTAAAGGAGAAAATTAGACGGAAATGACAAAAAATACTAATGTGATTTAAAATTGTGAGTTCGGGTACCTGTTTGCAACGAAAAAAAATTCGGATACCTAAGTGTAACACCTGATATAATTTAGATACCGCACATGTAATTTGCTCAAAATTTTATAATATATTTTTTTATAATATAATAAATGAGTCAATAAAATACAAATACAAAAAAATAAAATTGATGAGTTATTGTTACCATCACCGTCAACATCACCAACACACGAGACACCCATAACTCATGATGAATTAAAACATTATAATAAAATCTAATCCCACAAAAAAATTTATAACTCCAAATTGGCTCCTCTAATAAAATTTTCTAGCTCCGTAGTGGAATCGTGATATTGTTTTTATTTTGTTAGTTAAAATTTTAGTATACATTTTTTCTTAAACAATAGAATTTTAACATATTTTTAATAAGTTTTGGTGAATTAATATACTTTAAATATGGATAATTAAACTTATTATTTTATAAACATCTTAATATACTTAATAGGTACATCTACATTTTCAACCAAAAAAAAAAGGTACATCTACATTACTCTCTAATTTATTCAATCCGATTAATGGGTATTTTATTTTTATTTTTTTTCCTTGATACGTAAATCTGCCAAACTGACTTTTAAACAAGGTCAATTCAAATCCTCCACAAAACGCTGACTACCGGCCATAAGCTTTTTTTTTTTTTTTTCGGCACGATGCCCAGATGTCCTATAATAACTGGACCAAATACGTCATTCTTACAATATGATTGGTTTCTGGCTAGAGACTTTTTTTTTTGGTAAAACTGGCTAGAGACTTAATTGCAAAGGGACCAGAACAAATCCTACTGGTGAGTTTATGTAACGTGGACTTTAAACTAAAATTATTATAGTCTTATTCTATTTAATAGAAATACTATAGTCATACAAATGTTACCCTCTAAAATTATATTTTTTTTATAGGGAAAATTATATATATGATTAGAAAAGATATTTCAGTTAATATTTAAAGTAATATTACATGCACTAAATTATTTATCAAAACAAAATGATATGCTATTATTAGTTAAACAATTAATATAAATTAATTATAAATAAGTGTAAATTTTAAAATGACAAAAAAATTTAATATAAATCAATAAAATAATTACACTGATTTTGGCGTATCAATAAACAAGTTGATACTTTCAGGATTACTATCATTTTTATTTGATTAGAGGGAGAAAATGAAAGAATAGAAAGAGAAGAGTGAAATTTGAAAGGGAAATATTCTATTCAAATTAGTCCATTCATTATTGAATAAATTAGACCAAAGGAAATACATGTTTATTTAACAATTTTATTTATATTCACCTTTTTATTTATAATTATCTAATCCGATTTAGTAAAATAATAATTTGTAAACACTTGATAAAAGGCTAAAGTGAAAATTTTAGTAATGAAACTTGTTATTATCTTTATAAACAGGGTTTTTTGTTTTGATAAAATCTATTGCATTTTTTTTTCCATCTTCCCATCGTACTATAATAATACGCTGAACGATTATTGATGAGTTTTTTAATTTTTTGTTTATTGAATAATTTCGTTTTAGGTGTACATGAGTTTTGGCCACTTTCTCTATCAAATAATAATTTGGCTTATGATTTTTTATTTATTTTTGTAATTTATTATTATTATTGTTATTATTGTTTTACAAAGACAACTTTTTCCTTATGTATCAAATTATCGTATTCATTTTTGCTCTATTCTTCAATATTTCTGAACAATAAATACTATTAAATTAAACTGAAGTGAAAGTTTTTTTTTTCAACAAATTATAATAAAGAATATTTATAATTAAAAATTCATCATCAATTTTTAATTATTTTAACATTTGATTACTTACTTAAAAAAAAAAAACATTTGATTACAAAGTCTGTGGAACAATCAAATAAACCTGAAAGTTACTGCTATCAGAAAAGAGGCTAAAAAAAAAAAAGAATTTCTGTGCTGGTCCACATAAAGAAAATTCTTTTAAACACAGATATAAAATATACTCATATATAGAATAAAAAAAAATAAAAAACCAAGCGCATGGTCGGCACGCAAAATGTTAAATAAACACATTTAAAAAAAGAAATTGTATATGTGGAAATCGATGTTTTTTTTTTGATAATCGGAAATTGATATCTATAAATAGAGAAAGACAAAAAATATACATAAATTATATTTTGTGGTA
Organism: Ochetophila trinervis; assembly: GCA_003254975.1. NCBI lineage: Eukaryota > Viridiplantae > Streptophyta > Magnoliopsida > Rosales > Rhamnaceae > Ochetophila > Ochetophila trinervis. The sequence goes on from QANX01001334.1 coordinate 118,549, forward strand.
GATATAATTATTAATTACTTACACTCTGTACTGTGTACATACAGTTAAGAAGTTGCCATTTATAATTTCGACGTGGCAGAAGATATTAAATAAATAAATTTGGAATTGGTGAAGTGTCTTAACTCAATTTAATTGTAGGTTTGTCAGTAATAAAACCATTAAAAATGCAATTTAGAAAATTTCTCTCACCCAATAAAAAAACAAAAGGTTTTCTCACTTTCACTTTTTCTTTTAGATTTTTTTTAATTTCTTATTTTTCTAAAAAATATTATTAATATTTTTCTTATAATTTTTATTTAACTAAAATAAAAAAATTAAAGACTTTGTTTTTTTGGTGAATATTAAAAATTAAAGGCTTTAGTAAAAATGAAAAAGGGAGTGAATAATGTTTTGCATATTTCTCAGAGTCGTAAGGTCGTCGTCACCCACACGCTAAAGCTAGGGAATATAGTCTTCCTTCCTTCACCACCGTAGCCAGAAGAACTATCCCACTCTTTATAAATCTCCACCGCCATAACAAAATCAACCTTTTTTTTGGGGTTTTTTTGTTATGTTTTCCAAACTTATTAAGACCGAAAAATAGAAGCAGACTAACTTTTAGTTTTTATTTTATTTAAATGATTATGTAATTTATTAAAATATTTTTTTCGACCAATTTGTTATGCAAGTGTCTGCGGAAAAAAAAGAGAGCAGAAATTTTCATCTCTCTGTTTGCCATTAATTGGTTTCTGAAGAAGACCCGTATATTTATTTTTCCCACAGAGAACAAATTTATGGGCTTTTTAACCTCTCCGAAAATGGAGCTTCACGGATCAGCGCTGAGACTCTTTCTAGGGTTTGTGGTGTTGCTGGTGTTGTTGACTCCCATGTCGAATGCGAGATTTGTAGTGGAGAAGAACAACTTGAGAGTGACATCCCCAGAAAAAATCAAAGGCACCCATGACAGCGCCATTGGCAACTTTGGGATACCTCAGTATGGAGGTAGCATGGCTGGGACTGTGGTGTACCCGAAAGAAAATCAGAAGGGCTGTAAGGAATTCTCTGACTTTGAAATTTCTTTCAAATCCAAGCCCGGAGCTCTCCCTAGCTTCGTTTTGGTCGATCGCGGAGGTACCCTTTTTCTGGTTTTCACTAATTTTGCTTGCTTTTTGTTCAATTGTTTTCGTTGGAATTTTTTATTATTATTTTATTTTCTTGAGATACCCTTTTGATAATCTGGATCAATTTGCTTTCTTTAGCTTTGCTTCTGCTTAAATGGAATTGTATTTAAAGTTCTAGGTGCTGTTGGTGTGTACTTTATACTGGGGTTTGAGCAACTCGTTCTCTTGCTGTAGTTTTCATTAGGTTCGGGATTTAGTTTCTTCCTTCTATCGAAGTTGATTGTTTTGCTTGATTTGTTGTTTGGGAGGATAACAATGTCTGCTTTTCCTATTTAAGATTTTTTTTTTTTTCTTTAGTTGGCTTGAGTTTAAAATGTCAAACCTGGTTGATTGAGGATGTAATTTGCCCAAGTTCTTTTTTGTTACTCTAATTAGTTAATTTGATGAGTCCTACTTTTTATTTATTTATTTATTTATTTATTTTACTTACTTTAAAGTTTTCAAGTTGTTTGGGTTAATTGAGGAGTGCCTTCGTTATAATTGGAATAACTGAACTTTCTGTTGATCATTTTGTGTGATGAAAGTTTACCCTTTTCTTTTATGCTTCCCTTCGGTTTTCAGGTTTTAATTTGGTTTGTCGGTTCTTTATTATTATTATTTAATCTGAAAATGATAATTTAATTGTTTTTTCTTTTTTTTTTGGGTTAGATGCAAGCTAAGAAATTTGTTTGACCCTTTTGCCTGGGAAGATACTCCTTTTTAAAATATAACTGATTAACATTGAGTGTTTTTTTATCATTTTTTCCCAAGCATTTGTTTAGCCGATCATAATTTAAAATAATAGATGTCTTCAGTTATATATCTTCTTAAAGTGGTTAAAGATTGGTGTTGGGTTTATTTTTTTGATTTTCTGGTAACTTTTCCTCGATATTTATTTATTTTTTTGAGTTTTCAGTATGATATTTGTGCTAGGTATGAGTTTATTTATATTCCCTGGAAAAGTGAAGTTACTTCAATATGTATGTTCTACACAGATTTTTATCCTAAGTGGTTGATGGCAGTTTGATCTGTCCCTGTTACATTGATTTTGTTGCGGTGTTTCTTGACATTTAGACTATAGTCTGCAACCACTCAAAATGTGTACCTGGGTGTTCGCTTATGATCTAATTTTCTTTGATTTTTGAACGGCAATAATTAGCGAATATAGCTCTTCTAGCAATAGCAAATTAATAATGTATGTATTTGTTACCTTATTTTAAATTCATTATTAATTATTTCCTGCACAATAACTTTTTTTAATTACTTTCAAAGGGAAAAATCAAGTTTTTATATTTTTTTAAAAACATGATGTATTGTGTTATTGATGGAGTCATTTAGCACTTCACATGTTGCTTTTCAGATTGCTTCTTTGCTTTGAAGGTCTGGAATGCCCAGAAGGCAGGAGCTTCTGCAGTTCTTGTTGCTGATGACATTGAGGAAGCACTCATAACGATGGACTCACCTGGAGAAGATGGTTCAACAGCCAAATACATTCAAAACATCACAATCCCATCAGCACTCATTGATAAAAGTTTTGGTGAATCATTAAAGAAAGCTATCAGTTCTGGGGATATGGTCAATGTGAATCTTGATTGGAGAGAATCTGTTCCTCACCCAGATGATCGTGTGGAGTATGAACTATGGACCAACAGCAATGACGAATGTGGGGTTAAATGTGACATGTTGATGGAATTTGTAAAGGATTTTAAGGGTGCAGCTCAGATTCTTGAGAAAGGTGGTTACACTCAATTCACACCTCACTACATAACTTGGTATTGTCCACAGGCATTTACCTTGAGCAAGCAGTGCAAGTCCCAGTGTATCAATCATGGAAGATACTGTGCTCCTGATCCTGAACAGGACTTCAGTTCTGGTTATGAAGGAAAAGATGTTGTTCTAGAAAACTTAAGGCAGCTATGTGTTTTTAGAGTGGCGAATGAGACCAACAAGCCTTGGGCCTGGTGGGACTATGTAACTGATTTTCAAATTCGATGTCCTATGAAGGATAAAAAATACGACGAGGAATGTGCTGATGCTGTCATTCGATCTCTTGGTAAATAGTTACCATTACATTATAACTTTACTGACGATGTTGATAATTACTATAATTGATTTGAGAGTTCATTTGACAGGGCTTGATGCCAAAAAGATTGACAAGTGCATGGGGGACCCTAATGCAGACTCTGAAAATCATGTTCTGAAAGAAGAGCAAGACGCACAAGTAATAGCTTCTCTTTATTACATTTTATATGATCAAGTTTTACTAGAAAGTTTTTAACCACATCATTCACATCTCTTAAAAGTGTAGTTTGTTAATTGCAGCCTCTTCATATAGTTTTTGGAATTGGTATTTTTACTTCAAGTTATGCACCCTGTTTGATGAGAACATATTTTTTAGGTTGGGAAAGGTTCAAGAGGTGATGTAACCATATTGCCTACCCTTGTTGTCAACAATCGACAATACCGAGGTTGGTCTTCCCGCATCTATTTTTTAGGGAACAACCTAGGCGTTTCCCTCTCTTAAATATGTTCTTGCAGGAAAGTTGGAGAAAGGTGCTGTTCTGAAGGCCATCTGTTCTGGTTTTGAAGAAACTACTGAGCCAGCAGTTTGTTTAAGTGGTGGTAAGTCCTTGTTAGTATGCTGTAAAGTGATTATGTGTAATCATTGTATGGTTTGTTTATTCTAGCCTGAGTTTTTTTTGGGTTGGCTCTTTTTTTTCTTTGTTTTTATTTTTTGACAGATGTGGAGACAAATGAGTGCTTGGATAATAATGGAGGTTGCTGGCAAGATAAAGGAGCCAATATTACTGCATGCAAGGTAAAAATTTAAAACATGTTCATCAAGCAGGTGTCTGGTTGTGACTTTTATTTCATGTTGTTTATTTTTCGTTTTTCTTCTGTATGTTGTCTAGTTTTTTAAGTTTATTCTAACTTTTTTTGGCTACTTTACTCAGGATACATTCCGTGGGAGAGTATGTGAGTGCCCCGTGGTTGATGGAGTGAAGTTCAAGGGAGATGGTTATACCTCCTGTGAAGGTAAAATTTGCCTAAAAGGAGGAAAGAGACAGTGGACAGGAGTGGCCTGATGAATGCTTATTGAGCATTGTGGATGCTTATTATTGTGATGCATCTTTAAACTATTGAATATGGACATTTAGTTGCTTACCATCCTGATTGCTTGTTCATTTACAATTTGTATAATTTAGATATTCTCTGTGGATACAATATTTAATTGCGTAATCTATACTAGACATCTGAACTGATAATTAAATTTTACTCCACTAATATTAGAAATTTTTTTAGTAATCTCTGAAACTATGCACTGATATTGGGTCACAAGACTTATTTAAGCAGGGTTGGGAATAGGGTTGAATTGGTGGGGGTGTGGATTTGTGGCTGAGACCAAAATGAATGAAAAGAACTATTTGCACTTTTATAATTAGGAAGACATATTGGGGTTAAAGGTGCATGGATTTCATGTTTGTCCTGGGTTAGCTGCATATAGAAGTTGTACTCTTTTATCTGTTTCCTTTGATTTCACGTATACATGTTACCTTACCAAAAAAAGCACCAAACTGTTTGATTGAATAATATAGTGACAGTACTACCCTTGAGATGTAATTTATTACCATGTTCCCATATTCACTGTTCATTCCATACTTCTCCGGAGGAAAAATAATGGAAGAAAAAGTACCATTTATATGAATTAAATAATTTAGTTTCTGTGGAAGCTCCATGTTGCATATCTGGGGAAATTTATCTTGTTCTCTTTATGCTGGCACACTGATTTTTTAGATTTCTGTTTTTGGTGTCAAATTGACAATTTGTCATTTTTCTCCCACCTCATTTCTTTCTTTAGTTTTTTTCTTTTTTCTTTCTTTATCTTAACTGGCAAAAAATCCTGTTTCTTTTTGACAAAGTATAAGCTATATTTATAATACATTAATTAGGTCAGGGTCTTGCAAAAACTAAACATAGAATATAAGAAAGCTGTTGTTTTAGTTTTACTTTCTAGTCTCAAGTTTTATGATCGATCAAGATCCATATTTTTATTTTCTAAAACATATTGCTTTTTGGTTTATAATTTTACTGAAGTATATATTTCCTGCTTTCAGCAAGTGGACCTGGAAGGTGCAAGATAAATAATGGAGGCTGCTGGCATGACGTTCGGGATGGGCATGCATTCTCTGCTTGTACAGTATGCGATCATTCTACTTTCTTTTCTTTTCAAGATTTCCCATCATCATCTAGTTAAGTTTGTTAAGTCACATCCATGCTATCTAACAGGATGATGGGAAGGTCAAATGCCAGTGTCCTACTGGCTTTAAAGGTGATGGTGTCAACAGTTGTGTAGGTAAGAGAGATTCAATCCATTTTTATTTTTTAGTATGATATATAACATAAATAAGCGAGGGCCAAGAGTGCAACTTTCAGAATATCCTGCACTTTCATGAGACTCTGCCATGATATATCCTGCTTTCATGAGATATTTTAGGGAATTTGACTTTACTAGATTCTTTGGGAGCTTTTCTATTATTTGACCACAGTAACCTCCAAACATAAAATGTTAACTGCATGTGTTCTTGTAAGCAGTATGCAGGATCTGGTAGGTCAGACCCAAAGCATGAGTTCCTATCTCCGTGCCTATGCATTCAGTGTTTTACATGGACGTCAAGCCTAAAACCATAGTCAGGACCTCTAGACTTGGTTTGAACTGTTATAAATAAAACCTGACGTTTTCACCTTGGAATATAATCGATAATAATGGTAAATTTAAATTTTATTAATCTAATTTTTTTATTGTGGATATCTTCTGAAGAGTAAAATGAATAATTTGGTGCTTAGCAAGTCGACCTGGACTAGTCATTATTGGTTTATCCATCGAAATTAATGGCCCATATATTTTGCTTTTACTTCATTTTTTATTTTTCCATTTAGAGCAGTCAATTCTGGACTGATCTCGAGGTTTCTTGGCACACTGAATTTCGAACTTGTTTTATAATGGGTAGACGAATAGTAAGTTGAAGAAGATCGCCAATTTCTCAGTTCAAAAAACGTATTTGCATCTGGACATATAGTCACTGTCTCACTGCTAGTTTATTTGGAACAGCATTTGATACAAGTGAAACTTATCAGTCAAATAGATTTGCAACTTTGCAGTTGAAAATCTTGGACTAAAAGCATGTTCTTCAACTAACATTTTTTCTTCTAAAATCTTCTTCTTCTTTATTTTATTTTATTTTATTTTTTATTTTATTTTTTTTAAATAATTCGTTTCCTACAGATATTGATGAATGCAAAGAGAGGAAAGCCTGTCAGTGTCCCGAGTGCAGCTGCAAAAACACGTGGGGGAGCTATGACTGCAGTTGTAGTGGGGATCTGTTGTATATCAGAGATCATGATACATGCATAAGTGAGTTGAACAACTGAAGCTTTTTGAAGTAAAAGAATATGTTCTAAACTTGTATACAACGTTGCTTGGTTTTATGTCCTTCTCATGATCACTTGCAGGTAAGACTGCTAGGGAGCCAAAATCTGCTTGGGCTGCTGTTTGGGTCATTATAGTAGGCTTGGCTATGGCTGGTGGGGGGGCCTATCTTGTATACAAATACAGATTAAGGGTAAGCTTGTTGCATTACATTGTGATTGCAGACTTGATATGTTTATGTTTAGTATGGGTTCTCTAATTTGGTGCCAGTATTAGATTGCATTATGGACCGTTGTCACCAGATCAAGTAATATGCATTGTATATTGCATTAGATTGTGTTTTGACTTTGACATGTCTATGTTTAATATTCTACAATGAGGTGGTTAGTATTAGATTGCCTTTTGACTGTTGCCATAAGATCAAATCAATATGTATAGTTCTGTGTCCAATTGAAAAAAAAATTAAACTGTGGGTTACTTTCAATTGGCCTGTAGGATGGCTTATAGAAGCAATGTTTTGATGGACTGGATTATACATTGTTATTCAATAACTATATTAAAACCCTGCCATTACATCTGTACTTGAAGTTTTTAAAATGCCTGAAACCCCAGGGGTTATAAGAAATATTTAAAATAATGGATGGCTATAAATGGTATGATATCGAGTCTATAGACTCCCAATCTCTTACTGGCTGAAGCTTATGTGTTTGTGAATAACTGGGCTGGGCAAACTAAGAATTGATATTAAGTTGTGGAGCAATAGGCAGCATAAAATTGAATGCTTAAACAGTTATTACACATTGTTCCAATGAGTTGTGTTTGCACGTATATTTACATGCTTTATGTCAATCTGCATGCAAGTGGCACTGGAAATAGGTATTAGGAGTTATGCATGTTTGTTATTTGATATATATATATATATAACTTTCTAGATTTTTTTAGCTCTGATAGTTTTTGTTCTTCTTAATGAAAATTTTCTAGTTATTGATGATATTATTTAGTTATCAAAAGTGGCATTATTTGTTAGTGTACAACTAAGGAAAGAAGAGACTTAAACCAAATAGAAGGCAAGGAAATAGTTTAATTAAGCGTGTGGTAAGTGAACAAAAGGAGCATGTATAATTTAAGTTGTTTAAGTAAAAAAAAGATGAAGAATCAAATCTTTCATCTTAAGATTATTTTATGAAAGCTCTACACATTCAAAGCTATCACTTTCTTAAGTAAGATCCCAAATGATGAAGAGCAGCACGAGCATGTAATCCGAATTGCTTTTCTATGTTTCAAAATCTCCCTTGCCATATAAACACCTCTCTTAGACGTTACTTAGTAAAACCCCAAAACACAAAACAGTCAACCAAAGATCTCTAAATAATGGATGACCTACTTCTTTTCCAATTGCTGTAACTTCATAATATTAGTGATTTGCTAGGAGTTATTAAATTGAATATGTGGTGCCTTTTCAATTTTATCAGATTGGATTAGATAGGGATGCTACCAAATCTTAAAATCCTTTTTGTTCTGGACCATGTCAAATGTATTTATGACTAGGCTTAGCTATACTTAATGGAAAACATTAGTAGTAGTAGTAGTTACAACCAAGGTACATACATTGGTAGGAGGATTATATGATAAAAATATAGAGGCAGCTCCCAGCTCCCAGCCCCCAACTTTTCGCTTTTGTTTTCTTTAGTCTTTGAAATGGCCAACAATTATGTGCAAGCCTGTTTTGGTTAAGAGGATAAATAAAGATTATATGTTTATATCAAAGTTAAAAAGTCAAAAATTTCTTCGTCTATATTAGTTAAAACGCTTTTAGGTTATTGATGATTTTTATTGATTTTGCAGTCATACATGGATTCTGAAATCAGAGCTATAATGGCACAGTATATGCCTCTCGACAGTCAGGCAGAAGTTCCAAATCATGTTAACGATGAGCATGAGCGTGCATGAAAAAAAGTTGTCCATTGATAGTCTTCAATGAATTTTATATGGCGAAGCATGGATGTGTATGTTGATACGCCTTTTCTTCATCAAGTCATTGAATTTTTGGGCGTAAACGTATAAATTTCTGTAACATATGTTGGACAATAAGTTAGTGCAAATTTTAAAATGCCCTGTTGTTTGTTGGGACTTTTTAACATGCTGACAGTTTGAAACTTGGAAGAAAGGAATAGATTTGGGCGTAGACTGTTAGAGATTTGGCTGTTACATCTTATGGTTTCGTTCCTATGAAACTTGTCCTTAAATATGAAATCCAACGCTGTACTTTGCTTCGGCTTAGGACAGGTTCAAACTTAATGTAATAATTATATTTTAATGATCTGAGAAGAAATATCATTTTTGTTTTTCTGACGAAAAGAAATGTTTGTTTAGTTGCTTTATAGTTTTTATTTTTGATTATGTTTTGAAGATTTACATTTGCAGAAAATTTCAAGATATATGTGAGTTATAAAGGAATGCTGTCATACATTCACTTGGAACTATTTTTCTATCTAAACAAAAGTTTTCTTATTTGTCCTAACTAGCCAAACACACTCACATTCAAATCTAGCTCCACTTAAAAGTATAGTTTGCCAAAAAAGAATCCCACATGTTCAGCAAAGCATCGCTAGTGGACCCAAACAAAAACATACATGCCAAGGCAATATAAAAATATTTTACAAATATTCAAACAGAGACATGTCTTCCGTAGATCCAAATGCATCCATTCATTTCATTGATATTAAAATCCACTCGCAGACAATCCCTGACAACTTTCACTGAAGATAGGAAACTTTTTTTTTTTGAAAAAACACCCTATAAAAAATTTCAAAATTTAAAACAATTGCTAACCACAAAAACAAAGACTTACGATATTTTGGATGCTCTTCGTTATCTTCTCTACTATCAGCCATTTTTTTTTTGCTGGATTTTCAGCAACCTTTACGCAGCAACCTAAACCCTATTATTTTTCGAAGGAACCTTAACCCAATTCCTAAACCTTAACTATCAAAATCGAAGTATTAACTGGGGCGAACAGTGGTTTTTAAGTCAATTCGAATGTTTTTTAAGCAATTGATTACGCGAAATTGTATCTATTATGAAGTAGAAGTGATTCAAGATCCTAGGCTACGAAACAGAGAGACAGAAATCGAGGGGGGGGGGGAATTTTGCTGCATCGGTAGGGCTGGAATCGATTTGGGGGTGTTCGGGTGATGTGAATTTACATCACTTACCCCAGCACGTGATGATCACGTGCTAATAACGGGTGAATTTGGATGGATTAGGGGTTGGATATGAACGACACAGCATTTTCCTCAGTTTGGGTACTGGTTTGCCAAAAAAAAAAAAATTTAGGTACCCACTTGTCACACCCGACATAGTTTAGGTACCTTAGGCGTTAATAATCCTAATATGAAATCCAACTCTGTAATTTGCTTCGGCTTAGGACAGGTTCAAACTTAATGTAATAATTATATTTTAATGATCTGAGGAGAAATATCATTTTCTGACCAAGAAGAAATGTTTGTTTAGTTGCTTTATAGTTTTTATTTTTAATTATGTTTTGAAGATTTACATTTGCAGAAAATTTCAAGATATATGTGAGTTATAAAGGAATGCTATCATACATTCACTTGGAACTATTTTTCTATCTAAACAAAAGTTTTCTTATTTGTCCCAACTAGCCAATGATCATTGTGGTGAGATTTTTCTTGTTTTATGTGACATTAAAGCTAAGAGAAATTTTATCCTCATAGAGGATAAGACATAAAGTTGAGATGTGATATATATCAAAGAGCATTTTATTTTGATTGATGATACGATATAAAACTGATGTAATATAAAGTAAATAGTGTAATGCTTTATTATGTGTATGGTTTGTATGTAAAGTAGAAATATGTGATATATTGTACTACCACGTGTTATGTACTATGCATCAAGTTTATGCCTATAAAAGAGAAAGCCCTTCAGTTGTAAAGGTAGAGCTCAATCAATTTGTAATTCTTGACATAAAGCATGATGAATTTTATCCTGACAGAGAATTTTGGTAAATGTTTCCTTTGTGGAAAACATGTCATTAGGCAGATAAAAGGAATGCTCCTCAACATCTTATCCAGATGATTGACACTCCAGAATTTGAAGATGATAATTACCAGTGGACAACATCAGCCCAAGATTCAATCCTTATCTATCATGAAGAGTCATATGAGGATGAAGAAGATTTGGTTATCACTACTAATGATGATGATAATCAGATATCTGTCATTACATAAAATCTTGATCGCTCTTGCGTACCTGGCGAGTGCTTCAGACCTCGAATCAAGATTGTACTTGAATATCAAGAGAAATCCATTGCTCTTATAGCTCTCGTGGACACAGATGCTACGACTTCAATGCTTCATAGTCGATGCTTTCCAACATCATGTTGGATCCCTACAAAGAAAGCTTTTTCTATAGTAAACTAATTTTACTACAAGCCAAGAATTACAAACTAATTGATCTCTGCCCTTACAACTGAAGGAGCTTTCCTTTTTATAGGCACAAGCTCGATGCATTGTACATGACACATGGTGGTACAATATATCACATATTTCTACTTTACATACAAACTATACACATAATAAAGCATTACACTATTTACTTTATATTACATCAGCTTTATGTCATATCATCAATTAGGATAAGATGCTCTTTGCTTTATGTCACATCTCAGCTTTATGTCTCGTCCTCAGACAGGATAATATTCCTTTTGCTTTATGTCACATCTCCACCACGCTTCCGAAGGGATTAGTCCCATCCATCATTAGGAAAGTAATCACTGTCTTAGTCAACATCTATATTCTGGAAACCGAAGAGAACTATATCATAGTTTGCTTCAAAGCTATAATACTCTTTAACTTGCTCACTGGTGGGAGATTTTGGTGGATAGAATACTCATTCCCTGATCAATGGTGTTTTATAAAGTGAGGATAGAACTCGCTGGACTGTCATGCAGGAATCAAACGCCTCTTTAAAGATCCATCTTCTTTGATCTTTATCATGAGTGTGGAAAATAGGAATGATAGTTGGAGGTATGATGTTTCCCCACAGCGCATTTTTCTTGATAGCAAGAATAATCGGTTCTGTAAGAACTATCCCATTGATAAGTTCCATATTTATGGGATCCTTAAAAATGGATCTAAATAGCTTCAACGTTTTCTATTGGTATCCGTGGTTCCAAATCCATGAGAGCCATTTGGATCGAAGAGGACTGCAATAGAATACATGTTGAATGCTAACCAATGGGCATAATTCCCAAAAGGGTTAATCTCCACAGGAACATATATTCCATAGTTTCTTATACCAAAGATTGTATGAACAACTCTATGGTATTTTGGAGTATATGTAAGCATCAAAGTGGATGTTGATAAATGATGTTCATCACTCATTGTGATACACATGTCTAGGAGTTGGTCCACTCTTCTTTTATCTTTTTCCGCTAGGTTGGCAAGGTCCATTGCTTTTTGGATAATTATGGCAACATATTTTCTGGCAGGTGTCTTCATAGTTCTGGATCTAACTGTTCTGGATTGCACCAAGCAGAAAGTTTTCTTCTTCCATCAGTAGGGTCAGGATGCCCACTACTACTTCCATGTATCATGAACATGGGGATTAGTTCTTCAAGCTTATGTGGTCTAGACATATAATTTGCCAGGATATTATTTTCACCTTTAATATGTTTGACAGAGTACCTATATTTGGATAGTCATTCTGCCCATTTGATCAGTTGAGAATTTGGAAGCTCTAATTCTCTTCTTCTCAAAAGTCTTTCAAAATACTTATAATCCGTTTTTATAATAAAACGGGATTGTGATAAGAAAAATTGAAACTTTCTTATTCCATTTATTATAACCAGGACTTCTTTCTTTGACGATGTGTAATGCTGCTGAGACTCATTGAATGATCCTAATTTGTACCCACAAACTTCTCTGGAACATTTATCATCTTCTATAAGGACTGCTGCCCAAAATTTATCAGATGCATCAATTTGAAGAATTAATTGACGATTACTTGGTATCTTTAATAGAGGTAGAGTCTTGCATTTCTCTTTTAACTCGATCACAGCTTGTGTTGCTTCTTGGGATCAGGATGCTGCTTTCTTCTTCAGATGCTTTGAGATTGGGCTAGTGAGTGATAAGAGATGAGGGATGAGGGAAGAAGCATAGTTGACTATTCCAAGGAATTGTAGGATTTGTCTTCTTCCTTTTAATTCATCTGGAAAGTCTCTGACTTACTCTACAATGTGATCTTGAGGCATGATTTTTCCAGATTGAATTTTTAGACCAAGGAAATCTACATCCTTCATTCCAATCTTCATTTTGAATTCTGAGAGGGCTATACCATGCTTGAATGTAAACTCTTGGAATCGCCTCAAATGGTCTCTGTGTTCTTCCACAGTTTTGCTGAAGATAAGACCATCATAAAAATATACAAGACAATAATGTTCTTTTATGGGTGCTTATACTTCATCCATCCTATGTTGAAATTCTGAAAGAGCATTTTTGAGTCTGAAAGGCATCACGTTCCACTCATAATGTCCATGTGGAACAATGAAAGCTGTTTTATGCCTATCTTGTTTTGTAATTCCAATTTGCCAGAATCCAAACTTCATGTCAAATTTGGAAAACACCTGTGCTCCATGCATTCTCCTTAACAGATGATCCCTTCTTGGAATAGGATACATGATGTCTTATAGGCAGTCATTAAGTTTTCTGTAATCAATGCCTAACCTTTTCTTTCCTCTGATTTGTTCTGAATGCTTGTTGACATAGAATACAGGACTTGCTCATTAATATTTTGATTTTTTAATTAATCCCATGCTAAGCAAGGAATTAATTTCTTCTTTGCACAACTGTTAATCATTAGGCTTGCCTAGGTGTGATGCAGTCTAGTGAGGCATCTTCCATCTTTCTTTGTATGGAAGAGAAACAAAATGTTTCTTCTTTTCCCATAACTTATCTAGCATGTCCGCATAGCATTGTAAGAGGAGATGAGTTTCTACTTGAAATAATTTTTCTGATATTTCACCCACCCCAAAAATTTGGTGTTTATAGACCCAAGGGACTCGGTATTGATCAAGAACTTGGAGACCATTAGGATGAAAGGAAAATGAGGACCAAAGAGTGAGAAAATCAATTCCCAAAATGACATCTTTACCAGTGTGGTTGAAGATATAGAAAGAATGTATTTGTTTTAAAGTGGGGGAAGGTTGGACATTGATGGGTTTAGTATAGAAAGAACTGAAAAAATCTTTTCCAGAGGATGCTGTGAAAGCTTTCTTTATAGGGATCCAACATGATGTTGGTAAGCATCGACTATGAAGCATTGAAGTCGTAGCACCCTGTCCACGAGAGCTATAAGAGAAATGGATTTCTCTTGATATTAAAGTACAATCTTGATTCGAGGTCTGAAGTATTCGCCAGGTATGCAAAAGCGATCAAGATTTTATGTAATGATAGATATTTGATTATCATCATCATTACTAGTGATAACCAAATCTTCTTCATCCTCAGATGACTCTTCATGATAGATAAGGATTGAATCTTAGGCTGATGTTGTCCACTGATAATTATCATCTTCAAATTCTGGAGTGTCAATCATCTGGATAAGATGCCGAGGAGCATTCCTTTTATTTGCCTAATGACATGTTTTCCACAAAGGAAACATTTACCAGAATTCTTTGGGAATTTTCTATTCTTCATGAATCTGTATTTCTTTCCCTTATATGGCTTCCACTTTTTGAAAGTCTTGCTTTTCCATTTTTTCTATTTTTTTGTACGAACATTGTATCGGCTCCATACAGCCAAACTTCTGCATGTCTTGTTTACAGTATATATCCATTAAAGCTTTTTCTCCTTGTTTTACCATCTTTTTTAGCTTTTGTAGATGGCAATATTCTTGTAGTACATTTTCTGCGAAGCCATAAAGTCTTGCGAAGCTTATGTTGGTGAGGTTTTGGATATTATTATTTTTCAACCGTGCTTCTACCAACTCAGCAACTGGATGAGGCATATTGAGAAGGAATGTTATTTTCAATAAGTCACTATTTTGTCCAATACTATAGAATAACTGTTCTTGTTTCATATAGTATTTTTTGAGTTTTCGGACATCACAGCACTTGATCTGCATAAACTATTTTTTTGCTTTTTGGATATTTGCTGGCCTTGTTGTGGTGAATTTTTCTGATAAATGTTGAGAAGAGTTATTATAAGGTGTGGCTGCCTATAACAAGCCTCCTTTTCATGCAGGGGAACATTCATCCACCATCTAAATAGGGATCCTATATAGCTAGAAGTAAACCGTTCAACAATATCTCGTAATTCTAGTAAAGACGGGATGTAAGCCAAGTCTTATGGCTCCAATATGTAAACCTTTGTATCCTTGAGCTCGATATTTTTTGAGATATTTTTCTGAAAATATTTGAAGATAAGTTTCTTGGCTAGCAATATTTACAGTTTGGATTGACACAATGGATGACTCATAAACAGACACCTACTTAGATGGTCAATGAAGGATTATAGTTCTAATAATCCTAGATGATGCTGATACTTCATAAAATTTATATGGATTTAGAGGCTGTAAATCTAATGGACCTCTAAAAGGAGACGTTCCTTGATCTGACCATTCAGATTCAAGGTAGAAGTCATCTATATGGTTTGGATCTTGTTGAAAGGATGATGACTCATGAAGATCTTGGTTAACAAAGGTGGTTATTTTAGCCATAACCTAAATACCTTCGAAATGATTTATGCAAAGACAAGGTTTTAGAGTAAAAGGAAAGACAGGTTTCTGGGTCTTATAGCGCCTATCACACTTCTATGGTTGCTGCCTTACCAATTTACACTTTTACTCAGTACCTATTTCAAAGCTCTAAAATAACACGAGGATAACCAAGACAGAAAATAACTAGTATTCTTTTCTGGTGTGGAGGATTAGTCAGGGCTGCATCCACGGAGCATACTTTGAATAACTAGTTTATCAATTAAAAGAAAATAGGAAACAAAAGAGGAGGAGGAAGAGAAAGCTCTGATACCAATAATGGAAATTTTAGTACAAGCCAAGAATTATAAACTGATTGAGCTTTGCCCTTACAACTGAAGGGGCTTCCCTTTTTATAGGCACAAGCTTGATGCATCATACATGACATGTGGTAATATAATATATCACATATTTCTACTTTACATACAAACCATACACGTAATAAAGCATTACACTAGGAGTGAGAGATTGTCAGGAGAAAGAATTCCACTAACGGCAGGAATATCTGTAAAATGTTTCAAGCTACATAATTTATGGTGAAATAGAGTTAAACTTTAGAGAGTCGGGATGAAATTTTCCCTTAAATTTATTATCAAAAAAATTCAAATCATTTTTTTTAATGTTTTAAAAGGGAGAAGAAGTAGTTCAAAATTCAATCAGCCATTGCCCAAAAGTTACTACCAAAATACTACCAGGTCTAGTCAATTTCCATCCCTGCCTTAACATCATCATTATTCAGTTTCATAGAAAAGCTATTGTGGCTATTCAGAAAAATAGTGCCAGAAACACATTCTCATATTAATTATTTCATGGATCCAGCAAAAAAATAAAAAAAATATTAATCATTTCATGGATAAAGAAAAGATTGCTGCACAAGTCCTAATTTTGGGTTCATTTTGTAGCTTAGGGAAATTGATTAAGAAAAAGAAGAAGAAGAAGAAAAAAGTAGAGAAATTTTCTTAGTTCATGCATATAGGGGTGAGGGTGTACATTATAACCAAAAAAAGTGACTTAATGAACTGAAACTGATTGGAAATTGAAAAAACCAACTATTTCTGATTAGTTACCCTAACTGATAAATATATAGATGATCAGTAGTATCAATATGTTTGCGAAACCAACAGGTTAACCAAACCGGCTGAATAATTGAAAAGTATTATATATATACGCCAAAAACCTTAATCGGCGACACTAAATGCGCGACGAAGCAAAAAATTTGCGTCGCGATAAATTAACGGCGACACAAATATAGTGCGTCGCCTTTATTTGAACAAAATAGCGACGCACCCACGTCGCTAAAATGTGCGTGAATACTCTTTATGCTATTTTTACACTCAGTAAGAATGTATATTATTAGTTAATATTTTTTTTAATTACTTGCATGTTTGGTATGTATGTGCAGTTCCAAGATAGTGCTTGGAGCGAGCAATATGTTGACCATTTTAGAGCCGAATGGACAGCTGCTCTACTCCCACTCTTATCGTAGTAAGTTATACATATATATATATAGTACGTAGTTCCACTTGTATATACATACTTTTACATTACAAAACAATGTCACATTTAATTATAATACTTATGGAAATATTTAACTGCTTGTAATTTTGTTGTTCGCATTATTTGTACATTTATATGTAATTTTGTTGTTTGCATTGTTTGAAAATATTTCTTTTTTCTTATATAATTTGTTATATCACTAGCTTGCCTACTGATTCTAATTTTTACTAAATTTACGTCCATCATTCTATTGCTTATAATACATAATTCCATTTAAATTTGTTTAACTTTAATTATTTATATTTATATATTTAAATTTCTAATATTCAAATAAGATTTAAAAAATCGTTTAATTAGTCAGTAAAAATAAATTTGAATTATCCGGCGACGTCTTAAATAGGGATTTGCTGCGGTTTTAAAACAATTGTCTAATTAGTGACAAATTGCGTTGCCAATAATTTTTGCAAAAAATGGTTAAGAAAAAAGGCAACGCGAGCGTCTCCGATTGTAGGAGAAAAGGCGACACATGCGTCTCCGATTCTAGGACAAAAGTGCGCGTATAATCTCCGATTCTAGCAGAAAAGGCGACGCCAGCGTCTCCGATTGTAGGATAAAAGGTGACGCGTGCGTCTCTGATTGTAGGAGAAAAGGCGACACTAGCGTCTCCGAATGTAGGAGAAAAGGCGACACTAGCGTCTCCGATTGTAGGAAAATAGGCGACACTCGCGTCTTCGATTCTAGGAGAAAAGGCGACACTAGCGTCTCCCATTCTAGGCCAAAAGTGCGCGTAAACAATGAGAAACGGAGACACTTGTGTCGCCGATTTGATGAGGATACTGCGACACTAGCGTCGCGAATGTAAAATGGTTATCAGCGACGCCACACGTCGCCTTAATCCTTATTTTACGGCGACGCAATTTGGACGTCGCGAATGTTTTTGTACTTTCGGCGACTCCCCTTTCCGCGACACATGAATTTACGTCGCCGTTTACAACTAGCGACGCTA